>FR990128.1:14738840-14899034 GCA_905404295.2 Ochlodes sylvanus | reverse complement strand
ATACCACTGCGTGGTATCAAAAATTGAGGAATTCTTGGGCGCTCCCTTCTGGATACGCCAAATTTAAATTTGATTATATTTGGCCGAAATTTTTTGAAAAAACCCCAAAAAACAGGTTTTTCCGGAATAACTTTTCCAATTTTCCAAATTTTCTCAATATTTTAACACGGTTGTGTAGCCCTCGTTGAGCCCGATCCGCGGACACCTCGCGCGTCCCGATCGACGTCGGGAACAGCAAATACTTGCAAATTTTGGTTTCCCATACATTGTTTACATTAGAAATCCACCTAAGGTCGGTCGGCACATAAGTACCAGCCAGTACACATCAAATTTTCAATAGCTGCTAGGTACACGTGCGATACATATAAATCTTCGGTTTCGCGAGCTCTATACACCCCCGTAATTTGTTTTTCGATTTTATTAAATTTAATTTAAAATTTCATATAAAAATACGTTTTAATACGAAATAAATTCATAACTTTTCCAAATTTATTTTGACATACCACTGCGTGGTATCAAAAATTGAGGAATTCTTGGGCGCTCCCTTCTGGATACGCCAAATTTAAATTTGATTATATTTGGCCGAAATTTTTGAAAAAACCCCAAAAAACAGGTTTTTCCGGAATAACTTTTCCAATTTTCCAAATTTTCTCAATATTTTAACACGGTTGTGTAGCCCTCGTTGAGCCCGATCCGCGGACACCTCGCGCGTCCCGATCCGACGTCGGGAACAGCAAATACTTGCAAATTTTGGTTTCCCATACATTGTTTACATTAGAAATCCACCTAAGGTCGGTCGGCACATAAGTACCCAGCCAGTACACATCAAATTTTCAAATAGCTGCTAGGTACACGTGCGATACATATAAATCTTCGGTTTCGCGAGCTCTATACACCCCCGTAATTTGTTTTTCGATTTTATTAAATTTAATTTAAAATTTCATATAAAAATACGTTTTAATACGAAATAAATTCATAACTTTTCCAAATTTATTTTGACATACCACTGCGTGGTATCAAAAATTGAGGAATTCTTGGGCGCTCCCTTCTGGATACGCCAAATTTAAATTTGATTATATTTGGCCGAAATTTTTTGAAAAAACCCCAAAAAACAGGTTTTTCCGGAATAACTTTTCCAATTTTCCAAATTTTCTCAATATTTTAACACGGTTGTGTAGCCCTCGTTGAGCCCGATCCGCGGACACCTCGCGCGTCCCGATCCGACGTCGGGAACAGCAAATACTTGCAAATTTTGGTTTCCCATACATTGTTTACATTAGAAATCCACCTAAGGTCGGTCGGCACATAAGTACCAGCCAGTACACATCAAATTTTCAAATAGCTGCTAGGTACACGTGCGATACATATAAATCTTCGGTTCGCGAGCTCTATACACCCCCGTAATTTGTTTTTCGATTTTATTAAATTTAATTTAAAATTTCATATAAAAATACGTTTTAATACGAAATAAATTCATAACTTTTCCAAATTTATTTTGACATACCACTGCGTGGTATCAAAAATTGAGGAATTCTTGGGCGCTCCCTTCTGGATACGCCAAATTTAAATTTGATTATATTTGGCCGAAATTTTTTGAAAAAACCCCAAAAAAACAGGTTTTTCCGGAATAACTTTTCCAATTTTCCAAATTTTCTCAATATTTTAACACGGTTGTGTAGCCCTCGTTGAGCCCGATCCGCGGACACCTCGCGCGTCCCGATCCGACGTCGGGAACAGCAAATACTTGCAAATTTTGGTTTCCCATACATTGTTTACATTAGAAATCCACCTAAGGTCGGTCGGCACATAAGTACCAGCCAGTACACATCAAATTTTCAAATAGCTGCTAGGTACACGTGCGATACATATAAATCTTCGGTTTCGCGAGCTCTATACACCCCCGTAATTTGTTTTTCGATTTTATTAAATTTAATTTAAAATTTCATATAAAAATACGTTTTAATACGAAATAAATTCATAACTTTTCCAAATTTATTTTGACATACCACTGCGTGGTATCAAAAATTGAGGAATTCTTGGGCGCTCCCTTCTGGATACGCCAAATTTAAATTTGATTATATTTGGCCGAAATTTTTTGAAAAAACCCCAAAAAACAGGTTTTTCCGGAATAACTTTTCCAATTTTCCAAATTTTCTCAATATTTTAACACGGTTGTGTAGCCCTCGTTGAGCCCGATCCGCGGACACCTCGCGCGTCCCGATCCGACGTCGGGAACAGCAAATACTTGCAAATTTTGGTTTCCCATACATTGTTTACATTAGAAATCCACCTAAGGTCGGTCGGCACATAAGTACCAAGCCAGTACACATCAAATTTTCAAATAGCTGCTAGGTACACGTGCGATACATATAAATCTTCGGTTTCGCGAGCTCTATACACCCCCGTAATTTGTTTTTCGATTTTATTAAATTTAATTTAAAATTTCATATAAAAATACGTTTTAATACGAAATAAATTCATAACTTTTCCAAATTTATTTTGACATACCACTGCGTGGTATCAAAAATTGAGGAATTCTTGGGCGCTCCCTTCTGGATACGCCAAATTTAAATTTGATTATATTTGGCCGAAATTTTTTGAAAAACCCCAAAAAACAGGTTTTTCCGGAATAACTTTTCCAATTTTCCAAATTTTCTCAATATTTTAACACGGTTGTGTAGCCCTCGTTGAGCCCGATCCGCGGACACCTCGCGCGTCCCGATCCGACGTCGGGAACAGCAAATACTTGCAAATTTTGGTTTCCCATACATTGTTTACATTAGAAATCCACCTAAGGTCGGTCGGCACATAAGTACCAGCCAGTACACATCAAATTTTCAAATAGCTGCTAGGTACACGTGCGATACATATAAATCTTCGGTTTCGCGAGCTCTATACACCCCCGTAATTTGTTTTTCGATTTTATTAAATTTAATTTAAAATTTCATATAAAAATACGTTTTAATACGAAATAAATTCATAACTTTCCAAATTTATTTTGACATACCACTGCGTGGTATCAAAAATTGAGGAATTCTTGGGCGCTCCCTTCTGGATACGCCAAATTTAAATTTGATTATATTTGGCCGAAATTTTTTGAAAAAACCCCAAAAAACAGGTTTTTCCGGAATAACTTTTCCAATTTTCCAAATTTTCTCAATATTTTAACACGGTTGTGTAGCCCTCGTTGAGCCCGATCCGCGGACACCTCGCGCGTCCCGATCCGACGTCGGGAACAGCAAATACTTGCAAATTTTGGTTTCCCATACATTGTTTACATTAGAAATCCACCTAAGGTCGGTCGGCACATAAGTACCAGCCAGTACACATCAAATTTTCAAATAGCTGCTAGGTACACGTGCGATACATATAAATCTTCGGTTTCGCGAGCTCTATACACCCCCGTAATTTGTTTTTCGATTTTATTAAATTTAATTTAAAATTTCATATAAAAATACGTTTTAATACGAAATAAATTCATAACTTTTCCAAATTTATTTTGACATACCACTGCGTGGTATCAAAAATTGAGGAATTCTTGGGCGCTCCCTTCTGGATACGCCAAATTTAAATTTGATTATATTTGGCCGAAATTTTTTGAAAAAACCCCAAAAAACAGGTTTTTCCGGAATAACTTTTCCAATTTTCCAAATTTTCTCAATATTTTAACACGGTTGTGTAGCCCTCGTTGAGCCCGATCCGCGGACACCTCGCGCGTCCCGATCCGACGTCGGGAACAGCAAATACTTGCAAATTTTGGTTTCCCATACATTGTTTACATTAGAAATCCACCTAAGGTCGGTCGGCACATAAGTACCAGCCAGTACACATCAAATTTTCAAATAGCTGCTAGGTACACGTGCGATACATATAAATCTTCGGTTTCGCGAGCTCTATACACCCCCGTAATTTGTTTTTCGATTTTATTAAATTTAATTTAAAATTTCATATAAAAATACGTTTTAATACGAAATAAATTCATAACTTTTCCAAATTTATTTTGACATACCACTGCGTGGTATCAAAAATTGAGGAATTCTTGGGCGCTCCCTTCTGGATACGCCAAATTTAAATTTGATTATATTTGGCCGAAATTTTTTGAAAAAACCCCAAAAAACAGGTTTTTCCGGAATAACTTTTCCAATTTTCCAAATTTTCTCAATATTTTAACACGGTTGTGTAGCCCTCGTTGAGCCCGATCCGCGGACACCTCGCGCGTCCCGATCCGACGTCGGGAACAGCAAATACTTGCAAATTTTGGTTTCCCATACATTGTTTACATTAGAAATCCACCTAAGGTCGGTCGGCACATAAGTACCAGCCAGTACACATCAAATTTTCAAATAGCTGCTAGGTACACGTGCGATACATATAAATCTTCGGTTTCGCGAGCTCTATACACCCCCGTAATTTGTTTTTCGATTTTATTAAATTTAATTTAAAATTTCATATAAAAATACGTTTTAATACGAAATAAATTCATAACTTTTCCAAATTTATTTTGACATACCACTGCGTGGTATCAAAAATTGAGGAATTCTTGGGCGCTCCCTTCTGGATACGCCAAATTTAAATTTGATTATATTTGGCCGAAATTTTTTGAAAAAACCCCAAAAAACAGGTTTTTCCGGAATAACTTTTCCAATTTTCCAAATTTTCTCAATATTTTAACACGGTTGTGTAGCCCTCGTTGAGCCCGATCCGCGGACACCTCGCGCGTCCCGATCCGACGTCGGGAACAGCAAATACTTGCAAATTTTGGTTTCCCATACATTGTTTACATTAGAAATCCACCTAAGGTCGGTCGGCACATAAGTACCAGCCAGTACACATCAAATTTTCAAATAGCTGCTAGGTACACGTGCGATACATATAAATCTTCGGTTTCGCGAGCTCTATACACCCCCGTAATTTGTTTTTCGATTTTATTAAATTTAATTTAAAATTTCATATAAAAATACGTTTTAATACGAAATAAATTCATAACTTTTCCAAATTTATTTTGACATACCACTGCGTGGTATCAAAAATTGAGGAATTCTTGGGCGCTCCCTTCTGGATACGCCAAATTTAAATTTGATTATATTTGGCCGAAATTTTTTGAAAAAACCCCAAAAAACAGGTTTTTCCGGAATAACTTTTCCAATTTTCCAAATTTTCTCAATATTTTAACACGGTTGTGTAGCCCTCGTTGAGCCCGATCCGCGGACACCTCGCGCGTCCCGATCCGACGTCGGGAACAGCAAATACTTGCAAATTTTGGTTTCCCATACATTGTTTACATTAGAAATCCACCTAAGGTCGGTCGGCACATAAGTACCAGCCAGTACACATCAAATTTTCAAATAGCTGCTAGGTACACGTGCGATACATATAAATCTTCGGTTTCGCGAGCTCTATACACCCCCGTAATTTGTTTTTCGATTTTATTAAATTTAATTTAAAATTTCATATAAAAATACGTTTTAATACGAAATAAATTCATAACTTTTCCAAATTTATTTTGACATACCACTGCGTGGTATCAAAAATTGAGGAATTCTTGGGCGCTCCCTTCTGGATACGCCAAATTTAAATTTGATTATATTTGGCCGAAATTTTTTGAAAAAACCCCAAAAAACAGGTTTTTCCGGAATAACTTTTCCAATTTTCCAAATTTTCTCAATATTTTAACACGGTTGTGTAGCCCTCGTTGAGCCCGATCCGCGGACACCTCGCGCGTCCCGATCCGACGTCGGGAACAGCAAATACTTGCAAATTTTGGTTTCCCATACATTGTTTACATTAGAAATCCACCTAAGGTCGGTCGGCACATAAGTACCAGCCAGTACACATCAAATTTTCAAATAGCTGCTAGGTACACGTGCGATACATATAAATCTTCGGTTTCGCGAGCTCTATACACCCCCGTAATTTGTTTTTCGATTTTATTAAATTTAATTTAAAATTTCATATAAAAATACGTTTTAATACGAAATAAATTCATAACTTTTCCAAATTTATTTTGACATACCACTGCGTGGTATCAAAAATTGAGGAATTCTTGGGCGCTCCCTTCTGGATACGCCAAATTTAAATTTGATTATATTTGGCCGAAATTTTTTGAAAAAACCCCAAAAAACAGGTTTTTCCGGAATAACTTTTCCAATTTTCCAAATTTTCTCAATATTTTAACACGGTTGTGTAGCCCTCGTTGAGCCCGATCCGCGGACACCTCGCGCGTCCCGATCCGACGTCGGGAACAGCAAATACTTGCAAATTTTGGTTTCCCATACATTGTTTACATTAGAAATCCACCTAAGGTCGGTCGGCACATAAGTACCAGCCAGTACACATCAAATTTTCAAATAGCTGCTAGGTACACGTGCGATACATATAAATCTTCGGTTTCGCGAGCTCTATACACCCCCGTAATTTGTTTTTCGATTTTATTAAATTTAATTTAAAATTTCATATAAAAATACGTTTTAATACGAAATAAATTCATAACTTTTCCAAATTTATTTTGACATACCACTGCGTGGTATCAAAAATTGAGGAATTCTTGGGCGCTCCCTTCTGGATACGCCAAATTTAAATTTGATTATATTTGGCCGAAATTTTTTGAAAAAACCCCAAAAAACAGGTTTTTCCGGAATAACTTTTCCAATTTTCCAAATTTTCTCAATATTTTAACACGGTTGTGTAGCCCTCGTTGAGCCCGATCCGCGGACACCTCGCGCGTCCCGATCCGACGTCGGGAACAGCAAATACTTGCAAATTTTGGTTTCCCATACATTGTTTACATTAGAAATCCACCTAAGGTCGGTCGGCACATAAGTACCAGCCAGTACACATCAAATTTTCAAATAGCTGCTAGGTACACGTGCGATACATATAAATCTTCGGTTTCGCGAGCTCTATACACCCCCGTAATTTGTTTTTCGATTTTATTAAATTTAATTTAAAATTTCATATAAAAATACGTTTTAATACGAAATAAATTCATAACTTTTCCAAATTTATTTTGACATACCACTGCGTGGTATCAAAAATTGAGGAATTCTTGGGCGCTCCCTTCTGGATACGCCAAATTTAAATTTGATTATATTTGGCCGAAATTTTTTGAAAAAACCCCAAAAAACAGGTTTTTCCGGAATAACTTTTCCAATTTTCCAAATTTTCTCAATATTTTAACACGGTTGTGTAGCCCTCGTTGAGCCCGATCCGCGGACACCTCGCGCGTCCCGATCCGACGTCGGGAACAGCAAATACTTGCAAATTTTGGTTTCCCATACATTGTTTACATTAGAAATCCACCTAAGGTCGGTCGGCACATAAGTACCAGCCAGTACACATCAAATTTTCAAATAGCTGCTAGGTACACGTGCGATACATATAAATCTTCGGTTTCGCGAGCTCTATACACCCCCGTAATTTGTTTTTCGATTTTATTAAATTTAATTTAAAATTTCATATAAAAATACGTTTTAATACGAAATAAATTCATAACTTTTCCAAATTTATTTTGACATACCACTGCGTGGTATCAAAAATTGAGGAATTCTTGGGCGCTCCCTTCTGGATACGCCAAATTTAAATTTGATTATATTTGGCCGAAATTTTTTGAAAAAACCCCAAAAAACAGGTTTTTCCGGAATAACTTTTCCAATTTTCCAAATTTTCTCAATATTTTAACACGGTTGTGTAGCCCTCGTTGAGCCCGATCCGCGGACACCTCGCGCGTCCCGATCCGACGTCGGGAACAGCAAATACTTGCAAATTTTGGTTTCCCATACATTGTTTACATTAGAAATCCACCTAAGGTCGGTCGGCACATAAGTACCAGCCAGTACACATCAAATTTTCAAATAGCTGCTAGGTACACGTGCGATACATATAAATCTTCGGTTTCGCGAGCTCTATACACCCCCGTAATTTGTTTTTCGATTTTATTAAATTTAATTTAAAATTTCATATAAAAATACGTTTTAATACGAAATAAATTCATAACTTTTCCAAATTTATTTTGACATACCACTGCGTGGTATCAAAAATTGAGGAATTCTTGGGCGCTCCCTTCTGGATACGCCAAATTTAAATTTGATTATATTTGGCCGAAATTTTTTGAAAAAACCCCAAAAAACAGGTTTTTCCGGAATAACTTTTCCAATTTTCCAAATTTTCTCAATATTTTAACACGGTTGTGTAGCCCTCGTTGAGCCCGATCCGCGGACACCTCGCGCGTCCCGATCCGACGTCGGGAACAGCAAATACTTGCAAATTTTGGTTTCCCATACATTGTTTACATTAGAAATCCACCTAAGGTCGGTCGGCACATAAGTACCAGCCAGTACACATCAAATTTTCAAATAGCTGCTAGGTACACGTGCGATACATATAAATCTTCGGTTTCGCGAGCTCTATACACCCCCGTAATTTGTTTTTCGATTTTATTAAATTTAATTTAAAATTTCATATAAAAATACGTTTTAATACGAAATAAATTCATAACTTTTCCAAATTTATTTTGACATACCACTGCGTGGTATCAAAAATTGAGGAATTCTTGGGCGCTCCCTTCTGGATACGCCAAATTTAAATTTGATTATATTTGGCCGAAATTTTTTGAAAAAACCCCAAAAAACAGGTTTTTCCGGAATAACTTTTCCAATTTTCCAAATTTTCTCAATATTTTAACACGGTTGTGTAGCCCTCGTTGAGCCCGATCCGCGGACACCTCGCGCGTCCCGATCCGACGTCGGGAACAGCAAATACTTGCAAATTTTGGTTTCCCATACATTGTTTACATTAGAAATCCACCTAAGGTCGGTCGGCACATAAGTACCAGCCAGTACACATCAAATTTTCAAATAGCTGCTAGGTACACGTGCGATACATATAAATCTTCGGTTTCGCGAGCTCTATACACCCCCGTAATTTGTTTTTCGATTTTATTAAATTTAATTTAAAATTTCATATAAAAATACGTTTTAATACGAAATAAATTCATAACTTTTCCAAATTTATTTTGACATACCACTGCGTGGTATCAAAAATTGAGGAATTCTTGGGCGCTCCCTTCTGGATACGCCAAATTTAAATTTGATTATATTTGGCCGAAATTTTTTGAAAAAACCCCAAAAAACAGGTTTTTCCGGAATAACTTTTCCAATTTTCCAAATTTTCTCAATATTTTAACACGGTTGTGTAGCCCTCGTTGAGCCCGATCCGCGGACACCTCGCGCGTCCCGATCCGACGTCGGGAACAGCAAATACTTGCAAATTTTGGTTTCCCATACATTGTTTACATTAGAAATCCACCTAAGGTCGGTCGGCACATAAGTACCAGCCAGTACACATCAAATTTTCAAATAGCTGCTAGGTACACGTGCGATACATATAAATCTTCGGTTTCGCGAGCTCTATACACCCCCGTAATTTGTTTTTCGATTTTATTAAATTTAATTTAAAATTTCATATAAAAATACGTTTTAATACGAAATAAATTCATAACTTTTCCAAATTTATTTTGACATACCACTGCGTGGTATCAAAAATTGAGGAATTCTTGGGCGCTCCCTTCTGGATACGCCAAATTTAAATTTGATTATATTTGGCCGAAATTTTTTGAAAAAACCCCAAAAAACAGGTTTTTCCGGAATAACTTTTCCAATTTTCCAAATTTTCTCAATATTTTAACACGGTTGTGTAGCCCTCGTTGAGCCCGATCCGCGGACACCTCGCGCGTCCCGATCCGACGTCGGGAACAGCAAATACTTGCAAATTTTGGTTTCCCATACATTGTTTACATTAGAAATCCACCTAAGGTCGGTCGGCACATAAGTACCAGCCAGTACACATCAAATTTTCAAATAGCTGCTAGGTACACGTGCGATACATATAAATCTTCGGTTTCGCGAGCTCTATACACCCCCGTAATTTGTTTTTCGATTTTATTAAATTTAATTTAAAATTTCATATAAAAATACGTTTTAATACGAAATAAATTCATAACTTTTCCAAATTTATTTTGACATACCACTGCGTGGTATCAAAAATTGAGGAATTCTTGGGCGCTCCCTTCTGGATACGCCAAATTTAAATTTGATTATATTTGGCCGAAATTTTTTGAAAAAACCCCAAAAAACAGGTTTTTCCGGAATAACTTTTCCAATTTTCCAAATTTTCTCAATATTTTAACACGGTTGTGTAGCCCTCGTTGAGCCCGATCCGCGGACACCTCGCGCGTCCCGATCCGACGTCGGGAACAGCAAATACTTGCAAATTTTGGTTTCCCATACATTGTTTACATTAGAAATCCACCTAAGGTCGGTCGGCACATAAGTACCAGCCAGTACACATCAAATTTTCAAATAGCTGCTAGGTACACGTGCGATACATATAAATCTTCGGTTTCGCGAGCTCTATACACCCCCGTAATTTGTTTTTCGATTTTATTAAATTTAATTTAAAATTTCATATAAAAATACGTTTTAATACGAAATAAATTCATAACTTTTCCAAATTTATTTTGACATACCACTGCGTGGTATCAAAAATTGAGGAATTCTTGGGCGCTCCCTTCTGGATACGCCAAATTTAAATTTGATTATATTTGGCCGAAATTTTTTGAAAAAACCCCAAAAAACAGGTTTTTCCGGAATAACTTTTCCAATTTTCCAAATTTTCTCAATATTTTAACACGGTTGTGTAGCCCTCGTTGAGCCCGATCCGCGGACACCTCGCGCGTCCCGATCCGACGTCGGGAACAGCAAATACTTGCAAATTTTGGTTTCCCATACATTGTTTACATTAGAAATCCACCTAAGGTCGGTCGGCACATAAGTACCAGCCAGTACACATCAAATTTTCAAATAGCTGCTAGGTACACGTGCGATACATATAAATCTTCGGTTTCGCGAGCTCTATACACCCCCGTAATTTGTTTTTCGATTTTATTAAATTTAATTTAAAATTTCATATAAAAATACGTTTTAATACGAAATAAATTCATAACTTTTCCAAATTTATTTTGACATACCACTGCGTGGTATCAAAAATTGAGGAATTCTTGGGCGCTCCCTTCTGGATACGCCAAATTTAAATTTGATTATATTTGGCCGAAATTTTTTGAAAAAACCCCAAAAAACAGGTTTTTCCGGAATAACTTTTCCAATTTTCCAAATTTTCTCAATATTTTAACACGGTTGTGTAGCCCTCGTTGAGCCCGATCCGCGGACACCTCGCGCGTCCCGATCCGACGTCGGGAACAGCAAATACTTGCAAATTTTGGTTTCCCATACATTGTTTACATTAGAAATCCACCTAAGGTCGGTCGGCACATAAGTACCAGCCAGTACACATCAAATTTTCAAATAGCTGCTAGGTACACGTGCGATACATATAAATCTTCGGTTTCGCGAGCTCTATACACCCCCGTAATTTGTTTTTCGATTTTATTAAATTTAATTTAAAATTTCATATAAAAATACGTTTTAATACGAAATAAATTCATAACTTTTCCAAATTTATTTTGACATACCACTGCGTGGTATCAAAAATTGAGGAATTCTTGGGCGCTCCCTTCTGGATACGCCAAATTTAAATTTGATTATATTTGGCCGAAATTTTTTGAAAAAACCCCAAAAAACAGGTTTTTCCGGAATAACTTTTCCAATTTTCCAAATTTTCTCAATATTTTAACACGGTTGTGTAGCCCTCGTTGAGCCCGATCCGCGGACACCTCGCGCGTCCCGATCCGACGTCGGGAACAGCAAATACTTGCAAATTTTGGTTTCCCATACATTGTTTACATTAGAAATCCACCTAAGGTCGGTCGGCACATAAGTACCAGCCAGTACACATCAAATTTTCAAATAGCTGCTAGGTACACGTGCGATACATATAAATCTTCGGTTTCGCGAGCTCTATACACCCCCGTAATTTGTTTTTCGATTTTATTAAATTTAATTTAAAATTTCATATAAAAATACGTTTTAATACGAAATAAATTCATAACTTTTCCAAATTTATTTTGACATACCACTGCGTGGTATCAAAAATTGAGGAATTCTTGGGCGCTCCCTTCTGGATACGCCAAATTTAAATTTGATTATATTTGGCCGAAATTTTTTGAAAAAACCCCAAAAAACAGGTTTTTCCGGAATAACTTTTCCAATTTTCCAAATTTTCTCAATATTTTAACACGGTTGTGTAGCCCTCGTTGAGCCCGATCCGCGGACACCTCGCGCGTCCCGATCCGACGTCGGGAACAGCAAATACTTGCAAATTTTGGTTTCCCATACATTGTTTACATTAGAAATCCACCTAAGGTCGGTCGGCACATAAGTACCAGCCAGTACACATCAAATTTTCAAATAGCTGCTAGGTACACGTGCGATACATATAAATCTTCGGTTTCGCGAGCTCTATACACCCCCGTAATTTGTTTTTCGATTTTATTAAATTTAATTTAAAATTTCATATAAAAATACGTTTTAATACGAAATAAATTCATAACTTTTCCAAATTTATTTTGACATACCACTGCGTGGTATCAAAAATTGAGGAATTCTTGGGCGCTCCCTTCTGGATACGCCAAATTTAAATTTGATTATATTTGGCCGAAATTTTTTGAAAAAACCCCAAAAAACAGGTTTTTCCGGAATAACTTTTCCAATTTTCCAAATTTTCTCAATATTTTAACACGGTTGTGTAGCCCTCGTTGAGCCCGATCCGCGGACACCTCGCGCGTCCCGATCCGACGTCGGGAACAGCAAATACTTGCAAATTTTGGTTTCCCATACATTGTTTACATTAGAAATCCACCTAAGGTCGGTCGGCACATAAGTACCAGCCAGTACACATCAAATTTTCAAATAGCTGCTAGGTACACGTGCGATACATATAAATCTTCGGTTTCGCGAGCTCTATACACCCCCGTAATTTGTTTTTCGATTTTATTAAATTTAATTTAAAATTTCATATAAAAATACGTTTTAATACGAAATAAATTCATAACTTTTCCAAATTTATTTTGACATACCACTGCGTGGTATCAAAAATTGAGGAATTCTTGGGCGCTCCCTTCTGGATACGCCAAATTTAAATTTGATTATATTTGGCCGAAATTTTTTGAAAAAACCCCAAAAAACAGGTTTTTCCGGAATAACTTTTCCAATTTTCCAAATTTTCTCAATATTTTAACACGGTTGTGTAGCCCTCGTTGAGCCCGATCCGCGGACACCTCGCGCGTCCCGATCCGACGTCGGGAACAGCAAAAAAAAAGCCCGCCCACCCATCCCGCCTTACATTTGGTATATAGACTCGGTCAGAGGCGGCAAAAAACCGAGTCAGAGGCGGCACAAATTTTTAACTGGATTGACCTTTATGGACAGTCAGAGGAGACTTCTACACTCCTCTGGTTCTCCAAAACGATATCACTGATCTTTCTGCCTGTCAACCGGCACCTAAAGGTGGTCATAGACTAGACAGCGATATTGTTTGTTATTTCGAATATACACATAGTAGGACAGTTAAAAGAGCACTTTACACTCTTCTCCAAGACTTTGCTGACTTATACTATTAGGTATAAACGAACTCGCGGGAAGCTCTATACACTTCCCGCCAAATCGGACAACAACAACTGTGTTTGACAGAACCTTTTACAAATACTTAACGATTCCCCTGTCAAATGTTTGCTCGAACACCGGTAAAGAAGCGGACGTCCGCCACCTACGTATCGCCTGAAACGGAGAGGGCGGGACCCTCCGAAAGGCGGGATATGAGGCGGAGTACTGGAGAGCAGGAGTTAAACTCTGGCACATCATCGGCACCCCCTCCCAGAAAAGTGAACATGTCACCTGTACAAAAATTCCGCAGTAGAACAGAGGAGGCCGAACACTGCTCATGTGAGGCTACTAGGTTATTAAACAACTCGCGGAACCTAAAAACCGAAATAAAGACGGGTATTGCAAAAAATTTGTCCCGGCTTAAACGGCTTGTGCTAGAAGCTGAACAGCAATTAGTGGCAAAATGTAAAGACAAACCCGTGGTAGTAAGTGGAGTGGAGGTGGAGACCCAGACCGACTTGACCGCCGACGACCTAAATGACGAAAGGTGGACACCGCAGGAGCAAGTAGTCCTCATGAACGACTTAATAGTTAATATGCAGATGTACAAACTGGATATGGAGGACGTGAGGAAATATACCGAAGACCTTTGCGAGGAAATCCGAGCCTTCTCTAAACCCCCAGACACCGACCATACTTTTGAGATCCAAAAATCTATTGAGGAAATAAAAACAAACCTCAGCACCTTAGCCCAATCGCAGCCTACCTATGTGGAGGCCTTGAAGCAACAGAGACTGCCGAATACAGCGCCTACACACACCATTATTGTCACTTCAGACAATAATGAGGACACCAGCAGCGAACTAATAACAAAAATAAGGCAGGCTGTAGATGCCCCAAACAGCGGCATACGCATAGATAGGCTGCGGAAGGCGAGGGACCAAAAGGTGGTCCTAAGTTGCGAAAGCAAGGACGAAATCGAACGGGTAGCAGAGGCTGTAAAGCGGAAAAATTTGACGGTAAAGGAAGCACCAAATAAGGATCCCCTCGTTGTGGTGAGGGACGTGTTGGACCTCCACACGGACGAGGACCTTATTGGTGCTCTCCGTAAACAAAACCGACATCTGCTTGCGGACCTCAGTGACGAAGAGACTCGGATGAGAATTAAATATAAACGAAAAGCTAGAAACCCGCACACGTCAAATGTTGTACTGCAGGTCTCACCGCAGGTCTGGCAGCGCTTAACAACGGCAGGTCGCATACACCTTGACCTGCAGCGGGTGCGGGTGGAGGATCAGTCTCCACTTGTACAATGTTCGATGTGTCTAGGCTACGGACACACCCGGAGACTCTGCACAGAGACAGTGGAGAAATGTAGCCACTGCGGGGGTTCCCACAAAGGGGCAGACTGCGGCGAGCGCCTTTTAAAACAGGAGCCGGCGTGCTGCAATTGCAGCCGGGCTAAGCTTAGCGACGTTTGCCACAACGCCTTCGATCAGGCATGCCCCATAAGGAGAAAGTGGGACGCGCTAGCCCGAGCATCGACGGCGTACTGCTAAGGGCGACCCCTGCAGTCAACTGGCAACCAACATCAGCCAAGCCTCCCCATACTACACACTAGATCTAAACAAAAAAAAAACACCCCTGCGGCGGAAGAAGAACAAATTGGTACTGGTTTTCTTATGGAAAACAAGAACAATTAAAGTATGTAAGGCCAAAAAACGGGGAGAACACAAACGTAAAATAGCGGACAACACAAATACTGCGAAAGAAAACAAAACTTCAACTAACTATAAAGTCCAAAGGAGTAGAGCAACAAAGAAATAAAAAAGCAAAACAAACTAAACTAGATATATATATAATGATATATATATAAAACTAGTCTAGAAATAAAAAGGCAAATAAATAGTTATTATATAGTTAAGGCATTATATAGTTAAGTAAGTTAATATAATAGAAATAGGAATTAAGAAACAAACGTAGGAAAACAAAGAGCAAAACATGACTAGTGTAAGTATAGCGTAAGAATGTAGAGCAATAAGAAGTCCTCCATAGTAAGTAAGGAAATAGAAAATAAGATAATAACAGGAATATACTAAGTAAAGGTACAAAATCGGAACAAGAAATAGAAATAGAAAACTAAAATGTATATGCATACTACAAAAAAAAAAAAAAAAAAAAAAAAAAATATAAATACTGTAGAATAAATAGCCGTAATAACATATACGGAATAAAAAGTAGAAATTCAAACAATAGGTAAAGAGTAAAAAATTATAGCGTAAAGACTAAAGGATAAACAAGCGAAATTAGAAATAGTCTAAAATAGTCTAAAATATAAAATTTTATAGTTCACAAACAAGAGAAACTCATAGAATAAATAAAGTATGTTAAGTATGTTAATATAATAGAAATAGGAAATAAGAAATAAATATAGGAAAACAAAAAGCAAAACATGTCTAGTATAAGTATAGCATAAGAATGTAGAAAAATAAGAGGTCCCCAATAATAAGTAAGGATATAGAAAATAAGAAGATAACAGGAATAAATGTATATGCATACTACAAAAAAAAAAAAAAAAAAGTAAGAAAAATACAAATACTGTAGAATAAATAGCCGTAATAAGAGAAGGAATAAAAAGTAGAAATTCAAACAATGCGTAAAGAGTAGAAATTATAGCGTAGAGACAAAGTACAATAATAAGCGAAATTAGAAATAGTCCAAAATACAAAATTATTAATGCTCACAAACAGAAGAAACTCATAGAATAAATAAAGCCCCAACATAAGAATAAAAACAGAAATGTAACAGTAATAATAAGTCAGAAATATATGTAATAATATGTAATTTAATAAAAAACCAAAACATTATGCTACTTACTCCAAACAACAAACAAAGGCTCTGACTTCCGTCAGAGGACAAGATAGCACGCGAGCCGGGCCTCAGAGCGTCCGGACAGGGGAAAAAAAAAAAAAAAAAAAAAAAAAAAAAAACCTAACCTAACCTAACCTAACCTAACCTAACCTAACCTAACCTAACCTAACCTAACCTAACCTAACCTAACCTAACCTAACCTAACCTAACCTAACCTAACCTAACCTAACCTAACCTAACCTAACCTAACCTAACCTAACCTAACCTAACCTAACCTAACCTAACCTAACCTAACCTAACCTAACCTAACCTAACCTGTGAAGTTGCTGTGAAGTTCGACTCCGTTATGCGGGAGAGGAAGTCATCATCAGCAACACCAAAGGCTGCATCCAAGGATCTACCTGCGGACCCCTATTATGGAACATCCTCCTGGACGGCCTACTCCAGAGCTCGCAAGCCGAAGGCGTTCACACCCAGGCGTTTGCAGACGACGTGCTTCTGATCGCTACCGGCCCCTCGGAGCGGGACCTAGGAGAGAAAATTAATAACTCATTGACAAAAGTGTTAGAATGGGGCAAATACTAATCAATAATCGAGTCGTCAGCTGACAGCGCGCGCGAACGGTCAGAGGTTGTTGACCTCTAGCGAGATGAGTAAACTTAAGTGTAATAGTTGCGATATTGTGATAAATGAGGTGTTATGTTTTTGCCAAAATAAATTAGATGTTATGAACAATGTTAGTTTAGCACTGCTATGCAAGCAATCCTTTAACGAGGAGGAAATTTTCGTGGCGAAATGCTTGCTATTTGAGTCGATTCCGCAACGACGTGTCAAAAGAAAGGGTGAAGATCGTAAACAGAAGAATATAGATGACATAATCGGAGTGTTACGAAGTGCTGAACCCGATGACGTTCCTATATTTGTGGCAAAAGACCTGCATAAATTGCCACCCGTTACGTTTGACCATGTCGACGTTACACGCCTTTTGAAGGATATTGTTTTGCTACAGACGCAGGTACGTGACCTACAAGGGAAACAGGATGAGAACATGACAAGAAAAGAGTTCGAAAAATACGTTGAAGATAAAGAAAATAATTTAAATAATTTAACAGCAAAAACGAGGGATATTGAACCGTTTGTGAATAGCAGGAGGGGTGGTTTTTGCATGCAAGATAGTTATGATTCCGTAAGCGGGCCGATGGGTTTAATGACCGACCTTGGAAATGACACACCGCCGAGCATATCTATGCAAAAACGAGTTCCCGCTCGTCCATCTCCTTCTAACGCGAGCGCAGTGGCGGTCCCAACCGGTGAGCCTATTTCTGTCGCTCTTGTGCAGGAACAACAACACGTGGAGGCGCGAGCGCAGCCGATGTTGCAGTCAGCGGATGCGGTGACGTCTTGTGACGTCATACCGAGCGGGGCAGGTCGTGCGGATATTCAAAATAAGTGTAATGAAGGTGATTGGGTGAAAGTAGTTAGGCGTAAAACTGGTAAAACGTCCCGTTTTAAAGGCATGCGTGGAACAGCGGCGGTGGACCCGTCAATTAAACTAAAGGCAGCTGATGTGCAAATCCCGCTTTACATCTATAATATTTCAAAGGAGAATACAGAGCAAGATGTAGCGGAATATGTATTTGAAAAAACACATATTCATATTGCGCCAGAAAAAGTACACATGAAATCTGCGAGGGAGTATATATCTTTCAAGTTCTATATACCTAGGAGTAAATTGTCCATGTTTACGGACAATAACTTATGGCCGGAAGGGATATACTTTAGAAGGTTTATAGTATTTAGAAATGGAAAAAAGACTTCGGCAGATCGTGTTGTCAACGTAAGTAATAATGGATCAGGACAAAAATAATAAAGAAAATAAGAAAAATTATACATTAAAGCTAGTTAGCTTTAACTGTAAGTCCCTGAAGCGTTCGGTAGACAGTGTGAAGATACTGTGTGAGGGTGCGTCCGTAATAGCACTCCAGGAAACATGGCTTCTGGATCACGATATGTCGTATCTCAACACCGTTCACGATGACTTTGAAACCACGGGTACGACGGCGGTAGATACGAGCGCGGGCATTCTGCGCGGGCGACCGCACGGAGGCGTCGCGCTGTTATGGCGTAAGAATGTGTTTTCGTCCGTGTCTGTGGTGAAGTGTAATAGTGTGAGGCTGTGCGCGATTAAGTGTGAGATACGTGATCAAACTATGCTTATTTTTTCCGTGTATATGCCGACAGATGGTACAGAAAACCTTGCGGAATTCACAGATTGTTTAAGTGAGATTAATGCGGTTATTGAGGGGAGCGGTATTAGTATTGCTTTTATGCTAGGTGACTTTAACGCACACCCAGGGGAGCTATTTTTTAATGAATTGCTTCAATTTTGTGATGAGCAGCTGTGGGTATGTGCGGATTACGAAATACTGGCGCGGAATACAGATGTATACACGTATATTAGTGATGCTCACGGCTGCTCACGGTGGTTAGACCATTGCCTAGTAACTGATATGGCTAGGAAATATATTGAAAGCATACACGTTCGTAATGATGTGTCGTGGTCTGATCACTATCCCATGGTAATCGACTGTAAAATTAGTGTAGGTCGATCTCACGTCCAGTACACTCAACACAATAGTACTAATAGTGTCATTTGGGGGCACAGGGATAGTGAACAGACGAACCTATATACGCAAATATGTGATAACAAATTGAGGCAAATAAATTTTCCAGTGGAGATGAAAGATTGTGCTGATAAATTTTGTGATAAGTCTGAACATAAAATAATTATAGGAAAAATATATGAAAATATTGTATGTACATTGAGAGAGGCTGCAATGTTTAGTCATAATTCTGTACGGCTCCACAAAAAACCTTACATTGTAGGATGGAATAAGCATGTGAGGCCGGCTCATGCACGGGCTCGTCTTTGTTTTCAGTCGTGGGTATTTGCTGGAAGGCCAACGTGCG
The DNA here is from genome assembly GCA_905404295.2 of Ochlodes sylvanus. NCBI lineage: Eukaryota > Metazoa > Arthropoda > Insecta > Lepidoptera > Hesperiidae > Ochlodes > Ochlodes sylvanus. Next base: position 14,879,640 of record FR990128.1, on the reverse strand, counting down.
GGTCCGCTTACGATGATATGAAAGAGTCGCGTAGGGATTTTAAAAGCAAAGTGAAGTGGTGTCAGGATAATGAAGAGCAGATTAAAATGGATATACTGGCATCATCGTATCAGGCTAAGCAATTTGGTAAGTTCTGGCAACATACAAACAGACTGAATGCAAAGTCGAGTCTTCCGGCTGAAGTAGAAGGCGTGAGCGGGTGTCAGAACATTGCAAATATGTTCAAGACTCAATTCAAGGTAGAACCAGGCTATGTAAATTGTATGTTGGAGGAGGTCGGCGCCGGGGATATCGTGGATACTGGAGGTAGCCCGATGCGCTTCACAATAGAGGAAGTTAGAGCGGCGATTAACAATATGAAGCGTGGGAAATCACCAGGTCACGATGGCCTTAGCGTCGAACACCTTAGATACGCTGGTGTGCACCTCTCCCGGGTTCTCAAGTTGCTCTACAACCTTTGTATAAGTCATGGTTACTTGCCGGATTCAATGATGAGGACAGTGGTCGTGCCTGTTCTTAAGAATAGAACTGGTGATGCGGCGGATGGATCGAACTATAGACCTATATCCTTAGCGACCATCTTGGCTAAAGTGCTGGACAGTATGCTTGATACACAGTTAAGCAAGGCAGTTAAAATACACGATGCTCAGTTTGGTTTTAGGCCTGAACTATCGACGGAGAGCGCAATACTGTGTCTCAAGCAGACTGTTCGGTACTACACGGATAGAAAAACTCATGTGTATGCGTGTTTCTTGGATTTGTCCAAAGCTTTTGACCGGGTGGCATACAAAATCCTGTGGCAAAAGCTTAAACGTGAAAGCAGCTTAAGACCGGAGCTGATCTCTTTGTTGGAGTATTGGTACAGTAGACAGACGAATGCAGTTAAATGGGGCGACGGACTTAGCGATGAATATAAACTGGAGTGTGGAGTGAGACAGGGGGGGCTGACGTCACCCAGGCTGTTTAATCTATATGTGAACCGACTGATTGAGAGGCTCAGCGGGGCAGGTGTTGGATGCTCAATAGATGGAGTACCCATGAATAACTTTAGTTACGCTGACGACATGGTTCTGCTGAGTCCCTCGGTCAGTGGGCTTCGAAAATTACTAAGAATCTGTGAAGAATATGCCGAGGAGACTGGACTCAGCTACAATGCGAAGAAGAGTGAATTTATTATCTTCAGAGGTAATAACAAGCCACTTAATTTCAACCCATGTGTACGGCTATGTGGGACTCTTCTAAGGCAAGTGGCTGAGTTCAGGTACCTCGGTCATGTTGTAACTGAACGCCTGGATGACGACAGCGACATTGAACGAGAGCGTAGGGCTCTGTCGGTCCGGGGCAATATGTTGGCTCGCAGATTTGCACGTAGTACCACGCAAGTCAAATTAATGCTATTTAAAGCTTATTGTCAATCATTTTACACGTGCAGTCTATGGGCTGACTACACTCGGCGGGCCTACGGGGCTCTGCGTGTTCAATACAACAATGTGCTGAGGGCGTTGTTGAGGAAGCCTCGACACTGCAGTGCGTCGGCTATGTTTGCGGATGCTCGTGTAGACGATTTCTACGCGATCATGCGTAAGCGTGCCGCGTCCATGATGGGTAGATTATTGAGTAGCTCCAACACCCTTCTCAGCACATTGGCTGTGAAGCTGGACAGCCCTCTCTGGAGGACTTGGAATGGGGTGCACACCAGCACCAGGACAACCCCACCTGGTGCTCGTTTTGTGAGGATGGGTATAGGTTAAGTTAGATTATAGTTTTAATTAAGTACTAACATAGATTAAGATAAATTGTTACTAACATTTTTATGAATATAAGTTATTTTTATTGTTATTAGGTAGGCTATGGGCTAAATGGCCTGAAATAAAAATTATTATTATTATTATTATTAAATACAACAAGCTCAGATTCGCCCCTCAGAAGACCCAAGCCATCATTTTCACCCGCAAATTGAAATATACCCCTCCGAAGATCACAATGGGAGGCACGGACATTGCATACAGCTCGGAAATGAAAATCATAGGCCTAATCCTTGATAGAAATTTGAACTTTGCCCAGCACATAAACCACGTCGTAGCAAAGGCGGCACACATTTATAAGTCGGTCTCACGCATGGCCCGTGCGCACTGGGGTCTCAACTCGGAAGTCGTCAAAACCATCTACATGGCCGTAATCGAGCCGACTATTCTCTACGCCGCAAGTGTCTGGGCAGACACCAAAAACAGGGTCTTCCTCAGGAAACGCCTAGAGTCGATAACACGGCTCTACGCCATCCTGATAAGCAAGGCACATAGAACCACCTCGCTACCTTCGGCGTGCATCCTTGCGGGCATCCTGCCCCTTGATCTACGCGCCGAAGAGAACAAAACTATTTACGAACTCAAGCGAGGCAAACAATTGGACCTTCTACCGGACCGACAAATGGAACTACCCGACAGCCCCTTCGATCTACCACACCCGGCACACCGCAGTACCCTCACCTTCAGCTGCGTCGAAAGTGCAGACGAACTCCAGAAAATATCCAGCCAGACCCTGATCTTCACGGACGGGAGTAAAATCAACGGCAAAGTTGGAGCCGCTGCGTCTATCTGGACAAATGGCCAGGAGGTCAAGGCTAAGAAGATCCCCCTAGCCAATTACTGCTCGGTGTACCAAGCGGAGCTCCTCGCCATCTTGAAGGGAATCGAGGCCGCAGACAAAAGTAAACAATCCGGCAGCCTCGCGATCCTCAGCGATTCCCGATCCTCCCTCGAAGCCCTGTGCGGCACCCACTCTCTCCACCCCCTCGTCAACACCATCAGACAACAGATAAACAGCATTACGGCAAGGGGTGGGGAAGTGGAACTCTACTGGGTGAAGGCCCACGTTGGCATCCCCGGTAACGAGAGAGCGGACCACTTGGCAAAGGAGGCGGCGCTAAAATCTAAGACAGCACCAGCTTACGACCTTTACCCTACCTCATTCGCCAAAAGGAACATCCGAGGCACTACGCTAGGGAAATGGCAGTCCAGATACACAGCCAGCACAGTCGGGTCGGTCACCAAGACCTTCTTCCCTGACGTCACCGAGGCATACCACACGATGCGGAAATTGCCAAAAAACAACCAAATGGCACAACTCTTCACTGGACACGGAGGCTTCAGGGCGTATCTCCACAGGTTCAAGCTTGCGGACAATCCAAACTGTGTCTGCGGCTATGACGTGGGAGAGACGCTCCAACATGTCATCCTGGAGTGTCCCCGCTTTGCGAGAAGTCGATGGGAGTGCGAAGTCAAAATAGGCTTCCAACTGCACGAGGACAACCTCAGAGCAGCCGTCAACAACGCAGACAGCCGTCCGCACTTCCTCGAGTTTGCGCTGCACGTCGTGAAAACGACGGGCGCGGCAAATGGATCGAAACCGGCAAAGTAAGCGGGCACCGTGTGTGACATGGCCCCTCCTCCCGGCCGTACGCGCGGCGCTCCCAAGGACACGCTGCTGCGTCGGCCGGGACGAAGGAGCCATCTCCGAACCAACAGTGAAGTGTAGTGAAATGTGAAAGTGCAGTGGTGATCAATCGGCATCGAGACGTCTTAAAGTAAAAAAACATTAGTCATAAGTATCCAGGACAGCGTTTGCATGTGTAACAATTAGTATATAAATCGTAGGATTAAATGTATTAGCCTTAAAGCAATCCAGAAAATGTAAAACTAACCTAGCTTTAAGTATAATGAAAAATGTAAAACTAACCTAGGTTTTTAAGTATAAAAGCAGCAAGTTAGCATGTGACTCACTTAGACTAGATATTAGATTTAAGTATTAGATTAAGTTATTAGATTAAGTTAATAGAATATAAATAAAGCCTAGTAATACCTCCCAGAAAGAAAGGTGCTGGAGAAACCATACCAGCAGGCCACATAGGCACGTTAGCACTGTCATTGGTAGGATGTTAGACATAAAGCAAGGGAGACAATCTCCCTCAAGTAATATATCTCGCCTACACCTACCAATCACAGTGGAAACGTGATATAATAAAAAAAAAAAAAAAAAAAAAAAACCTAACCTAACCTACCTACCTACCTACCTACCTACCTACCTACCTACCTACCTACCTACCTACCTACCTACCTACCTACCTACCTACCTACCTACCTACCTACCTACCTACCTACCTACCTACCTACCTACCTACCTACCTACCTACCTACCTACCTACCTACCTACCTACCTACCTACCTACCTACCTACCTACCTACCTACCTACCTACCTACCTACCTACCTACCTACCTACCTACCTACCTACCTACCTACCTACCTACCTACCTACCTACCTACCTACCTACCTACCTACCTACCTACCTACCTACCTACCTACCTACCTACCTACCTACCTACCTACCTACCTACCTACCTACCTACCTACCTACCTACCTACCTACCTACCTACCTACCTACCTACCTACCTACCTACCTACCTACCTACCTACCTACCTACCTACCTACCTACCTACCTACCTACCTACCTACCTACCTACCTACCTACCTACCTACCTACCTACCTACCTACCTACCTACCTACCTACCTACCTACCTACCTACCTACCTACCTACCTACCTACCTACCTACCTACCTACCTACCTACCTACCTACCTACCTACCTACCTACCTACCTACCTACCTACCTACCTACCTACCTACCTACCTACCTACCTACCTACCTACCTACCTACCTACCTACCTACCTACCTACCTACCTACCTACCTACCTACCTACCTACCTACCTACCTACCTACCTACCTACCTACCTACCTACCTACCTACCTACCTACCTACCTACCTACCTACCTACCTACCTACCTACCTACCTACCTACCTACCTACCTACCTACCTACCTACCTACCTACCTACCTACCTACCTACCTACCTACCTACCTACCTACCTACCTACCTACCTACCTACCTACCTACCTACCTACCTACCTACCTACCTACCTACCTACCTACCTACCTACCTACCTACCTACCTACCTACCTACCTACCTACCTACCTACCTACCTACCTACCTACCTACCTACCTACCTACCTACCTACCTACCTACCTACCTACCTACCTACCTACCTACCTACCTACCTACCTACCTACCTACCTACCTACCTACTTATGCGTACTTGGTCCACTTATTTTAAACTAGCTGTCCCGGCGAACTTCGTAACGCCTAACAGTCGATTCTTTAATTTTGTTTTTTTTTTTAATACTTAATCTGCTATTCGGTACACCTTCTCGGAACCCCTCCACTTACACTTATGGTATTGGTATGGTAACTTTATGGTATTGGTACTTTTTCAGGCAATTTTTAAAATTTTTCTTTCCGTAAGAACCATCCTCGTACTTTAAGGAATACTGTAAAAAAATAAGAATTAGCGAAATCGGTTCTGCTGTTCTCGAGATTTGCGCTTACCAACAAAATCAGCGATTCATTTTATAAGATTAGTTATTTGGTAGTGGATATAGCGTTTTAAACTGTGATGTAAAATGTTGAGTAATTGGCAAACCTCAGGCTATGCATAATAAAATATTAATATTTATGTATATATAAAAAGGTCCTAATGCCCGTATGGACGTATGGTATACAGCTTTGTGGCTGTACCAAACAAAGCAATGTACAAATCATACAACCACCGACCACACAACCCATAGACGCCTAATAACAGGCGAATATTCCTGTCAACACGTCTGGCTTATAGTTCCGAAATAAATGTGAAATCGTGTTGTAGCTGCCTGACGCTACCATTATACCTACCGAGTACCTCCTACAAATACGCCGTACCAACACCTTATCAATACCTATTTACCTTACCGCAACTTATTTACCTGGACGAATCCAATAGGAAAGAATATTACTTCTATTTTAATAAGCGAAGTAAACACCTCAAGAGAATAATATTTTATTGTTTGACGCCCTGTCTAGAAGCCTGCACATAATTATGACGTTTCATTAGAAACAAGGGAAGCGCAGTCCTTCAGCATCTTCCTGGTTCCTCTTCATCAAGCCGTAAGATCTCGTGTTCGAAGCACCCCGGCACCCGGCAGCTTTCTTCGTACATACCTGCACTGCACGCCCGTATCGTGTTCGCGCTCGCACCGCTCGGCGCTCGCGGGAATATGGAAAGTTGTAAACCTACTTTTGCCTACGCTATATTTATTCCATCGCTACACGCGCTCGCGATCAGGCGATGTTAGAGCGAGATGGCAATGTCAGAACGAGACGACATTACAGAGAAAGGCGGATTACGGCAGGCATTACGGAAAACGGCATGTAAACATGACCTTGTTTATTTTATTACTTTTACACGTGTTTTTTAATCTTTTCTTATTAAATTTCTTAACTCGTTTATTGGACCCAATAAAACATTCCTTGGAAAACCAGCAGAAGAATAGTATTATTTCAAGCAACCTTCCTGATTCAAGAAAACTAGTGATCTACGGTGGAGACATACTACCAAGGAGACTATTTTCAGTGGATGACTCCATCGTACACGTCCACTAAACGTGTCGTATCATTCTTTCCCGTTGCGTAAATTAATCTATTTCTTTTCAACGTTTCGTGTGGCCAATCACGGCGTTGCAATTAGTTGTCAGAATGTATTCAATACAGAAAATCAAACATTAGGCGTATAAGGGCTGTGTGGTCGGTGCATACAACGGTTCCTAAATAAAGTACTGCGGGAGATCGCAAATGCACCTTGGTACAGTACGGCCGACGGTTCTAGGACGGTCTGAAGTTAGGCTTTTGGATATTGTGCGCAGGTACAGTACTTTAGAGAGAGATAGCGACGCGAAAACTGAGCGCGTGACTGAAAAAAACAATGCTGAAAGTGACACCCCGCTCACCCCGCGCGTCTTGCCACCATTTCGTCCCTAAAATTGACTTTTGCGCAGCGATCCGAACAAAGCTCAGACCGGCCTAGAAACGTAAAAACGTAAAAATAGAGATTTAAAGTTTCAGTTGTCTAGTCTGGTAGATTCAGATCATGCTTCTTGGCCTCAGCATCTTGCTTCAATAAGGTTTGCTATGAATTCGGCGGTTTGTCAAACCACCGGGGTATCTCCAGCCTACCTAAGTTTTGCTAGAGAGCTTCGTTCGCCGCTAGATGTACAACATGATATCAGGTCAATTCTTAATAAGGACAATTTCGTGCCACAAATTACCCCTTATTTAAAGAAGTTTGTGGATTCATTTATTTCGGTCAAGGAAAGAGTCGAATCGCTGCAAGATCGACGCAAGGAATGTGCTGATAAGTCGAAGAGGCCTGCTGAAGTCTTCGAGGTTGGAGATCAGGTGCCCTTAAAGTCACATGTCCTTAGTAGTGCGTCTAAGAATGTAACGTCCAAATTTGTTCCAAAAAGGGACGGTCCTTATGTTATAGCAAAAAGAGCTAGCCCTACAGCGTATTTCATTGCTAACGTCGGTAAGCCAGAGGATATTTTGGGCAAGTTTCACGTATCAGAGCTTACACGTTTCCATAGGAGAGATAGTTCGCCTCCGCGTCCCGTAGTTCCCAAACGCCGAAGAGGACGTCCTCGTAAACATGTTTGTCCGGTATGTTCTGTTAGTTTTAATGCGAGTTCATGAGTGTGGGCGTTCTCACAAACTCGAGGGGGAGTGTATAGCGTGTTACAACGTTATAGCGGGCAACCACGCAGTTAGTTACCCGTTTTGCCGCTAGGCTCTAGTGGCGCGCGTGTGCAAGCAACGCGCGACACGAACAGACCAGTTCAAGTTGAGATGAGACCAGTGCCGCGGCTCGCGCCATACGCCCTATCTAAGTTTGTTAACATTGTTCTGTTCATAACTTTTGTGTCTTCTCCGGTGAATAAACGTAGTGTCATACAGAAAACTCTTTGTGTTCTACGCCTACTTCCTCATAGCACTACACAGTACTATAAATCTTTATTGTGGACGTCGAGATCCATATATTGTTTAAGTTTTTTGTTTAAGTGAAGATGCAGCCGTTCCAGAGATTAGCCCAAACAAACAGATAGACAGACAGACAAAAATTGTAAAAAATGTTATTTTTGTGACCAAAGTAACACATTATTATTAATGGTAATAACTTTAAGAATTTTCATTTGTCTATTTTTCAGTTTTTCAGTTTACGTGTGCATTTAATTTTGTTCCAGCTATTTTGAGTAACGAATATATTTCCAAGAGATTAGGTTACACAGAAATACGAATAATATTCTATTCTATAATAACCTAAAAAAAAACTTAAAACGTCTGTCCTGAACAATTTGTAAATTAGCACTTCGGCCCTTGCCTTACCGATGGTGCGCTATAATCTTTTGTAGCCACCATCTTGTATTTCTATTTTTCAGCACTATCGGCCTCGAAAGCCATTAAAAACGTGCGTCGAGTCCCTCCGCGCGGAAGAAGTGAAACTTCGTAATTATATTTACCTGGCTACAACCCATTAATGGTCCACTACTGAGCACGGGTCTCTCCTCGTACCTGAGGAGGCCTAGAGCATACTCCACCACGCTGCTCCAGTGCGGATTGGTGGAGGGGTTAGTGGCCAACCCAAGTGTCGGAAATTTTAAGCCGCCCGAAGGTATCCGACATGGCTTAACGACTGCTACCAAATGATAACAACCGGGACCGACGGCTTTACGTGCCCTCCGAAGCACGGAAGCGCTCAAGAAATTTTTGCCACTAGCGGTCACCCATCCAACTACCGACCGCGCCCGCTGTTGCTTAACTTTGTCGATCACTTGAGATCGACGCAAGCCGCCGGGCTATGAGCGCTTCACCTATATATTTACCTATACATATAAATATCCTTTATATTTATACTAACAAGTATTCTTCAATCAATACAATATACCGCCAACTATCGGCAAGGACGATTACTTAATCCATACTAACGAGTTCTATTATTCTATTATTTGTTCTATTATTTTTAATATTTGTATAGTAATAACCTACTTTTGAAGCCTATTATATATACTTTATAAAATTATCCAATTGCTTTATACTAAAACTATCTGGTAGGAAATGAGTATGATGTAATCATACGTAAGTAGTAGTAAGTAAATGCCAGGAATAACTGCGAGTAGGAAGACTCCTCACTTGTTTCTTGTCGCTTCTTCAGGTACTACTCACCTTAAAGATTTGTTGAAGCGATGACTAAGCCTTACTTTCCAAAAGTGTAATATGTAAAACCAACTTCAAATAGTATTCCATTTCATCCCCCCAAAAAATACAAATATTTATTCATAATGATTTATTAAAGAACAACAGGTACGATTCCAATAAGCATCAGGAACGATTGAGGCAGATACGATCGTAAAATAGCATTCCAAGTCATTAACAATAACCAAATACTCATCATAAAATATACAAGTGTTGGGTATATAAAATTTCTTCAACGCAGATAAATAAAATATTTTTGTACTTGTATTGTGACAAATATAGTTATATGATTTCCTCGAGGAAAACTTTGTAAATCACAGTAATAAGGTACAGTTTAGCAGATACTTCTAAGATTATCTTACATTATTTTATAAAGAAAATATTATGAGTATCATTAGAACCGTTATATTGACGCACGTCGTTACACATGAGTTACGTGCGTGCGACTACGATTCACTCGAGACTACGGCACGGATACCGGAAAATATGTATGTAACATGTATCTACCCTTACAAAATAAAGCCTACGACCTTAAAATATAATATAGCTCCTATACGACCGGACCGGACGACGCAGCGCGGGCCCGCCGGCCTACATTAAATAAAGTATGGCACTCAAAAATAATGGCAAAATAATCGGACGTCACGCCAGGCTCAGGAAGTAGAACGCAAGCAGCGCCAGCGCGTACAGCGCGCCGCTGCACGCCAGCAGCGCACGCTGCGCCGCGCGCACGCGCCGCCGCCCGCCCCGCGCGCCGCGCTGCGGGCCCGCGCGCGCGCCGTTGTTGTATCGCTCCGTGTTGAGGACTTTGCGTCTCAGCGGGCCCTCCTTGCCGCCCGCCTTGTCCGCCGGCTCGCCCGCCACGTTCCACGCGTCCACCGGCGCCTCTTTCGCCAGCGCGCCGTACGTACGCTCGCACGCCGACTCGCTCTCGCCCCCCGCGCCCGCCCCGTCCCCGACGCCCGCCTCGTCGTCGGGCAGCGCGAACTCCGGGCGCGGCGCGTCCTCCTCGCCGGAGCACGAGCGAGCGCTAACGGGGGACTCGCGCCGCCAGCGCCGCTCGCTCGCGCCGGCCTCGAACGCGCGGGGCTCGACGCCGGCCGAAGGCTGTCTATAATCGAGTCTGAGACCCCTCGCGCGATACTCGCTCGGCGGCGCCTCCCAGAATCGCACCGGCGCCGCCACCGCGAAAACGCGCGGGACGTCGCGACGGCTGCGTCGCAGCGGCGCGTAGCGCGTCGGCGGCGAGGTGATCCGCGCCGCCGCGTCTAGCAGCAGGCCGGCGCGCGGCGCGGCGCGAGGGCCCGCCGGCCGCAGCGGCACGAAGTGCGCGGGGCGGACGGGCCGCGGCCGCGGGGCGGGGTCGCGCGGCGCGAGGCGCGCGTGCAACGGCAGCCCGTATCTGAAGTAGCGGTCACTGTAGACGACGGTGGCGAGCGCGCCCGCGCGTGGCGCCGACCCCTGCAGCAAGTTGTACACCGCGCGCTCGAGACGCAGCGCGCGCGGCGTGCGGCGGCGCAGCAGGCGGCGCACGGAGGCGGCGGCGCGGCGGCCCGGCGCCGGCGCGCGCTCGTACGGCTCGGCGTACAGGCGGCGCGGGGAGGCGGCGCGGGGCGCGTGGCGCACGCGGCGCGGGCGGCCGCGGGGGGGCCGTCATTCGGCCGTGAGAGGCCGCGCGCGCCGCGCCAGCTCGAGGTCGTGCAGCGCCTCGAGCGCCGCAGCGGAGCTCCAGGCCTGCGTGCGACACGAGTCGGGGCAAGGCGCGCCGCCCGCGTTCGTGAGCTCGGGCAGGCCGCGCCAGGGCGACGCGTTGATCTCGGCCACCAGGGGCGCGAGCGTGGCGTACGCAGATGCGACGGTGCGGGCGTAGCGGCCGTTCTCGTGCGCGAACGCGAGCCGCGCGCGCACGTAGAAGCCGAGCGGCCAGACCCACTCGGGGCCTTGGTGGTAGTTGAAGCCGTGCGCGACGCTCGGATCGTCGCTGTTGTTAGAGTTGTCGTAGTCGCCGCGGTAGGCCCAGTCGGCCGGGTCGAGAGTCTTGACGCCGAGGGGGCCGAGCAGCAGCCGCTCGACGTTGTCGAGGGCGAGCCAGGCGCGCTTCGGGTCGAAGATCTCGGGCGCGATCGCCATCGCAACGACGAAGTTGCAGCGCAACTGATAGTCGGCCCAGGGGCGCGAGGCGCCGTGCGAGTCCTTGTAGATGGCGCGGCGGTGCACGAGGTCGGGGCGCAGGTCGGCGGCGGAGGGCGCCGGCGGCACCCAGAAGTAGCGCTCGAAGTTGTGGCGGATGCGCTCGGCCCACTGCGCGTAGGTCCAGGCGGTGAGGCTGCCGTCGCGGTGGCGGCGCGCCACGCCCGGGTAGGGGAAGCGCGCGGCGCGGTGCTGCGCGGCCAGCCAGGCGGCCACGCTATGCGCCAGCGCGACCAGCTCCACGGCGCTGCCGTCGCGCGGCGTGGCGGGCTTGCCGCGCGTGCCGGCCGCCTCCGAGGAGCCCATCTTGTCCATCCAGGTACCGCAGTTGGCGTCGTTACCGCCGAACGGGAATCCGGTCTCGGGGTCGACGCCGATCTGCACGTTGAACCCCTTGTCCGACATGTGCGCGTCGATCTGCCGGCCGGCGTTGCGCTCGCGGAACAGGAGGCCCTGCAACCAACCGGGCGGGGGGTCGGGTCAGGCCGGGGTCGGGCGGCCGCCGGCGGGGGCGGATGGGTTCGGACGGGGGGCCTCACCTGGAAGTGTAGGTCGAGCGCCTCCTGCATGACGTCGTGCAGCGGCTGGTCGGCGGCGCCGGGCGGCGCGGGCTCGCAGTCGTCCTTGGGGAACAGGCGCGACACCGGCTCCGTCAGCAGCGCGTAGCCCTGCGGCGCCTCCGTGCAGTACTGCGGCGCGACAACGACCGACTTTAGCTGATGCTCCACTGTGCACCTGGTCACCCGGCTACCCGGGCGACACGACATGATGCAAATGGATAGATGCATTGCGTAGCAATACATTTATCCATTTCAACAATGCAAAATAATGAAATAGAATAGGTACTTGGTATATAAATAAATAGAATTGGTATTGAAATGAATTGACTGAAAGAAATGTCGAAGAAGCAAGCGCGCACCTGCTTGATGCTCTGCAGCCACCACCAGACGGCGTCGCGGCAGTTGTAGCGCGCGTTGCGGCCGCCGTCCAGCAGGTTGGGGATGAGCCCGTGGCGCAGGCACGCCGCGAAGCCCAGGATATGGAAGCGCGCGTCCTGGTAGCGGCCCGTCAGCAGGAAGATGCCGCGCAGCGCGATGAAGGTGTCGCGGCCCCAGCAGCGCATGTAGCCCACGGCGAAGTGCGGCAGGCCCGCCGACAGCGACACGGAGCGCGCGGGGCGCGGCGGCGGCAGCGCGGGCGACGGCGGCGGCAGCGGCGCGGAGGGCGCGGCGCCCGCCAGCTGCACGCTGGTGAGCGCCAGCGCGCGCACGAAGGCGCCCGAGCGCGCCCAGGCGCCGAGCCGCGCCAGCGCCGCGCGCGTCACGGCCGCGTGCGCCGCGCGCAGCAGCGCGTCGAAGTAGGCGGGCACCAGGTAGCGCGGCAGGTCGGCCAGCGGGCGCAGCGCGTCGCGCAGACGCGCCGCGACGCCGGCCAGGCGCGGCTCGCCCTCCAGGCGGCGCCACTGGTACTCCAGCAGCCAGTCGCCGGCGCGCAGGTTGTCGCACAGCGGGTGCCCCAGGTCGTCGTTAGCGCGCACCTCGTCCAGCAGCGACGCGATGCCCTGACGTAATATATGTATCGTTTCACTTCACATGGGCGTACACTGAGACTTGCACACACTCATCATTATCATCGCAACCCTTAACTGTTCCAATGCTGGGCATATTATGCATATGCATATTACGTACGCATATGCATAATATGTATAAAATGCATAATATGATAACTCCCATTCTAAGGTTTAAAAAATGTTTACGTGCGATGCGGTAATTGGAAAGCTATTAAGAGGGATACATTATTAATCCTTATCGACTTAAATAAGTAAGCCTCCTTAAGCATTTCAGGCACAGTCTGATAAGCCTTTACACCATATAATTTAAATGGATATCTAATGGTTATCGCAAAATTAAACTAACTCCGCTTCGCCCTTTAATTTTGATTAAGGTACTGCATATTCTGCGATTTTAAAATAGTGGGATTCTTGTGCATCGCTTCCAAAAACAAAGTTTGAAATTTATCCAGTGTATGGGGACCGTGCACGACTGTAGCGCCATCTTGTAAGCGCAACTTAAGGGGTGTATGCCAAATATTGAATGACAAATGCTTATTATTTTCTAGAAAATAAAGTAAATAGAAAATATATTCACAGGCAATAAATAGTATTTTTATAGACGTTTGTTAAAAACAATATAAGGAAAAATAAATTTTATTATGGTTTTGAGAGTGTAAAACACGAAATAAGTTTCCAGCCCCTAACTATTCCAATTAAATAAAAAACATTATATTAATTTTTTTTGGTGTTCACGTGGTCGGATCAGGACGCTCGAGGTGTCTACGGGTCGGGCTCAACAAAGGCTACAAAACTGGATTAAAATTTTAAAAAAAGTTGAAAATTGAATAAATTATTTGGAAAAATCGGTATTTTTTGGGTTTTTTCCAAAAAAAATCAGCTAATTTTATAGACATATCTAAACTTTGGCGCATCCAGAAGGGAGTGCTCAAATATTACGCAATTTTTAATACCACGCAGTGGGTATGTCAAAGTAAATTTTAAAGAGTTATTAATTTTTTAATAATTTTAAATAATAAAAATGCTATTTTCTATGAAATAAGGAAATTAATTTGATGAAATCCAAAAACTAATGACAGGGATGTATAGAGCTCGCGAAACCGAAGATTTATATGTATCACACGTCTACCTAGCAGCAAAAATTGAATAAGTCGTATATGAATTTGTATTATGTGCATTCGGACCTTACGTTTCCTACACTAAGTTAACAATGTATGCGAGACAGAAAATTGTCTAATTCTGATTCCAGGCTGTTTTAGGAAAAACATAAAATGTACACTGACTGGTTCTGCTGGTATTTTTGCAGTTTATAACACAACAACAATTTTTAAACCAACATTGACAAGTTTCATTGCCCCTTGTGGTTTACATTTTCGCCGCGTTATGCGCTGCTGTCTACTCCATGCACTTCGCACGGTCCCTATAATAACCTGCAGGCCGGCGTAGACGAGCGGGCCGTGGCCGGGCACGTCGTACACGCCGCCGGCGCCGCGCTCGCGCTCCTCCGCGTCGCAGCAGTACAGCAGCGTGTTGAAGTCGGCCAGGTCCAGGTCGGCCAGCGCCGCGCCCAGCGCCAGCGGGTCGGGCGCGCGCGCGGCGCGGCGCAGCGCGGCGGCGGCGGCGGCGTGCGGCGCGCGCGGCGCCACGCGCAGCGCCACCACGCTGCCCGGCGCCAGCGCGCGGAACTCCAGCACCGTGTGCGCGCCCTCGCGCCGCTCGCCCGCGAACACGCCCGACTGCGCCAGCGGCACGCCCGTGCGCACGCACACCTCGTACTCGCTCAGCCCGTTGATGTACGTCGCGTGCTTCGCGAACGCGCCCGGCGGCTGGAACGGCCGCCCGCTGCTCCTGCGCGCGCCCTCCCGGTCAGTAACACGTCACGTTAAGAGATCGATATAATCCGTTGAACCCGCCACCGGGGTAGAGGCTTCGGAACGTTTCAGACGAGGGCTACGAATTTATGCTTATCGATGGAAGTGAAGTAGTCAAACCTGTGGTCTTGATGGCGGATGCTAGCCTCCAGGATGATCTCGTCGAGCTGGCCCTCGAAGCGCAGCGGCTTGACGTGACGGCCGGCACAGGCGGGGTCCGGAGGGTTGAACGCCGTGAACGCCACCAGGATCACGGACTGCAACCGGCAACGGGACACGGGTTAGCGAGAATCGCCCGGCACACGAGGCCCCCCAAGGCGCCCCTCCACGGCCGCGACACTCACCCGGTGCGAGCGCGGCTCGTGGCGCGTCACGGCCACCACGTCGTTGTCCATCTGGTCGACGTACACCTGCGAGTAGCCCGCGCGCGCCAGCTCCGCGTGCAGCGCGTTGAGCGCGCGCCGCGCGGGCAGCAGCGCGCCGCCGCCGCCGCCGGCCTCGCCCTCCTCGCCCCACTCGGCGTACAGCCGCGTCTCGTCCACCACGTGCACGTGGTGCGGCACCAGCTCGTCGTAGCCGCGCGTGCTGCCGGTGGCGCAGCACGCCATGGCCACGAGCGCGGCGGACGGCAGCGCGTCGAACACGCAGCGCTTCTCGGCGGGCGCGGGGTTGTCGTGCGTGAGGTCGAGCAGCATGGCGTGCGCCACGGCCGCGCGCGCCGGGCGCCGCTCGCCGCGCGCGCCGCGCAGGAACGCGCCCACCGCGCGCCCGCCGAAGCGGTGCACGAGCCGGCCCTGCTCGTGCGCGTCCCACGCGCTCAGCGCCTCGCGGATGAGCGAGGTGATGCCGAGCCGGTTCACGAAGATGTTGTCCACGTGGTCCGAGTTGGTGAACAGCTCGGCCACCACGTACAGGTCGGGCTTGACGTTGCGCGCGCAGTCCAGCATGTACTCGGCCACGTGCAGCGGCGTGGAGTGGCAGTTGTCGAGGCGCAGGCCGTCGAACACCTCGGCCGTGAGCTCCACGTACTCCCGCATGTGCGCCCACAGGAACGGGCAGTCCTCCGGCTTGTCCCCGTACCTGCAACCGCATCCTCTCGTAGTGCAATCGATTTAACGTAACATAAACCGTGCCATCACCGTGTCGTATATACGCAGTATATGGCGGTACCTGAGCTTAACGCTGTCGCCCCAGGCGATGAGCTCGCGGCGCAGGTAGACGCGGCCCTGCTGGTCGCGCGCCGCGAAGTCCTGCAGCGGGTCCGCGTCCATGACCCAGCCGTTGTGCGCCATGACGAGCCGGCCCGCCTCGCCGTACACGGCCGCCTCCACCTCGGCCAGGCTGCTGGCGGCGGGCAGCGTGAAGTAGCGCGGCACGAGCGGGTGGCGCGCGCTCACCTCCTCGCGCCGCGGCCCGTCCGCCTGCAGCCGCTCGTAGCGCATGCCGGCCACGCAGTTGTCGAGCGCGGCGCGCAGGTGCTCGCGCACCTCGTCCGCCGCCGCCGCGTTCAGCGCCTCCAGCCGCCGGCGCAGCTCCTCGCAGCAGCGCTTCAGCCGCGCCTCCTCGTCGTAGCACTCCGACCTGGCGACCGCGTTCATGTCACACACCGATCGATTAGCTATACCGATAGACGATGCGACACAGTGTGCACGCGTACCTGTAGACGTTATAGGCGTGTAGCGCTAGGTCGAGGTCGACGGTGGCGCGCAGGCGGCGGCACTGCGGGTCGGGCTGCAGGCGCAGCTCGCCGGCCGCCTCGCCGCCCTTCACCGGCGGCACCTTGTTGCGCGCCATGTAGTAGAACTGCTGCACGATGTCGTCCACGTTGCACTGGTACATCTCGTGCAGCCGCGCCTCCGGCAGCCGCTGCGTCTGCAGCACCGCGCGCACCGCCTGCGTACCCGCGCACAAATATTATCATTTATTTCATAGTATAATTAATTCAGTTCATAGTGAATCATTATTTTAGACGTGACAACGTCTTATAATTCGGTGGCACGCATGAAAAAACATGACTCATGCGTTACCGTCGTTACCGTTGGTGAATTATTATACCAGCGCCATCTATGTATTGTGCAGTGAACAATTATTCATTAAGTTCGATTGGGTCCATTTATCGATGGAGGAAGGCTGGCTGAGCTGGTAGTTCACTCGCAGTACACTAGATGGCGTTGAGTAGTGGGGCGCTATAATTCTGAATCACGATGTAGGATGTATAAGTATCCAGCATTCATTTTTAATAAATGACTTAACTTGTATTGAAAAAGTGTTATTTTATTGTGCTTGCCTACTCATTCAAAGGAAATTATTTTCTTAAGACGTTGTCACGTTCAACTATCGTCAGTAAACCGACTTTACAGACAACCAATTTTTTTTATATTTTGTCCTTGTTTAAAATTGTATGATACCGGACCTCGAGGTGGTCGTTGGTGGTGATGCGGCGCGGCACGGCGGGCTCGAGGTCGCCGCGCGCCACGTCGGCCGAGAGGCGCGCCAGCAGCGCGTCGAGCAACGCGGCCGGGCGCAGGTGCGGGCAGTTGTGGCAGTTGTAGGCGGCCTCCGGGTGCGCCGCCAGCCACGCCGTCTCGTTGGCGGTGTGGTTCAGCACCACGTCGCAGATCGACAGCATGCGCCACTCGGTGCGCAGCTTGCCCACCACGTTCTCCACGTCGGCGAACGTCGCCTCGCGGCCCGCGTCGCCGCTGAACCGTGGGTTGAGGCGCAGCTGGTTGGCGATGCTGTACGACGAGTTGGACGCGCCGAGCTCTTGCACGGGCGTGAAGTGGATCATGTTGTAGCCCGCCTCCTTGGCCACGCGCAGCACTCGCTCCCAGCGCGGCAGCGGCCCCAGGCACTTGGCCAGCACGGTCTGACACATGACGGCGTCGAGCGGCACCACCTCGCCGCCCGCGCGCAGCGTCGGCGCCACGTGGAACCAGCCGGAGCCCTGCGGTCCCACGCGCGACTCCCTGCGACCGAACCGATACTATTATAGTACCACTCGGTCACTCGCACAACACGAGCACACGCAAGCGCACGAGTGTGTGTGTACACTCACGGGTTGTCATAGACGAAGTAGTAGTGGAAGGAGCCGGCGCGCGCCAGCCGCAGCTCGCAGTGCACGTCGGTGTCGGTGAGCAGCAGGCCGGCGCCGAGCGGCTCGCCGCCCGCCTCGTGCCGCCACTCCAGCCCGTAGTACTGGTTGCGGACGAACTCCGCCTGCTCCCCGCCCTTCTCCTCCGCTGCAACCGGCCCCACAACGGAAACAATATTATAAGCCGTCCTACCGCTGCCGCTGCGGAAGCTCGAGAGTTACACTTACGGTTATCGGAGACGACGTAGTTGGTGTAGAGAAACACCTTGCGCCCCAGAAGCGTCGGCCCCGGACTGAACTGCAAGTAGCAACCCTTTTCGAACCTAAATAGACATAAAGGTACATCGTTATATCGATCCTCGGTCCCAGGCTGACTATACTTCTGGTTAGTCTAGAACGTGGTATTTGTAGGTAACACACAAAACCACTTACCGGTAGAGAGTCGCATCCTGGTGCTCGCCGTGCTCGAGCGTGATGACGCGCACGGGCGGCGCGTCGTCCTCGCGCAGCTCGCGCGTGTCGCGGGTGTCGCGCGTCTCACTGGAGCGCCGCGAGCGCCCCTCGCGAGCCTCGCTCGCGCGCCTCTCCAGCGCCATCTGCCTCTGTGAAATACGCTTCACTTCAGCCAGGAGTGCTATTATGGTCACTAAATACCTACAGAAGCAGCATAATATTGGGTTTCTCATGACCGATAGCCTGCTTTGGAAGAACTTTTGAATCAACTGTGTCTTATTAATTACTTTTAAACGTTTTCTAGCTACGAGTAGAGGAGATACGGATGCTCCTGGGCGAGCGAAAGACTTTTCTGGCGCTAGCCGGGATATGGCGACGAGATTGGTCTGGCGTACCGTGAATGCGATAAGGTAAGTGATGGCTGTCCCCGCCAAGAATTCGACCAGTCTCGACAGATAGTCCATCGCTCTAAAGGGGCGAGTGGGGAGGGGCGGGGCGGTCGGTAACCTTTTCGATAACGGCCTTCTCCTGCACCTTGCGGCCGTAGTCGCTCTTCTCGCGAGTCAACATCTTCTGCATGTCGAGCGAAGAGCGAGCGCGGTGCGGCGCGCTCGCTGTAGTGGCAGCCGCCGCGCGCGCGCGCCCTTTTATAACCCGGGAAAGCGCCGCGCGCGGCGCGTGACGGGCGCGCGGGCCCGGCTCGGGTTGCAGCCCTTTGTGCGGCGCTCGCGGCGCGCGTCCGTCCGTCACGCTCGCGGCGCGCGGGCTCCCGGACCGCTACTATGTACTTCATCCGACCGCGTACCGCGCCAATCTCAATCCCAATCTCAAGTCAAAAATTCACAACATTATTGTGTAGCTGTTATTTGTTTCCTCCTCCTCCGTGATTCGATGTCCTCAATGACGAGGGTCGTAATAGTAGGAGAGCTGGCACCAATTTTTGGGTAGGTATTTGAGGCAAGCTGAAAACTTGTCCCACACCTACCTTTACTATACCCCAACATTTATAGCATGGCAGTAGTCGTCACGCGCGCACTTCTCACCGTCATCGTGCCGGTCAGCATAATCGTTTATGTTTGATCTCACTATACTTTTATATAAAAATTCAGTTTTATCTTATCATATCAGTTACCATAATATACATACTTAGGTAATAATAATTATTTAAAAACAGGAAAAATCATACTTAATTTTAATAGAAATGCGCCGTACTTATCTGATCAGTAGTATGGTCAAATGTAGGTGTCAGTGTTAGGAATATAAGTACCTAAGTACCTACAAAAAAATCAATGTTTTGGCTAAAACTGCACATCACGATTTTCAAACCACTCTCCTTTAATTAATGATTTCGCAGATGTGATTCCTTTCATCGATGTTTCGACATCTAGAGCCGTAAAAATACGATCGAAAGACACGTGAAGCAGCCGAGCGGTGAGGTCTTGTTATCGTTAGATAGCAATCGTCACGTGGCACAGTGTGTGTAGTGGCAAACTCCAGGGCGTGCTGCCTCAGCATCACGAAGACAGGCACTCCCGCAGCAGCAAGCAGTGGGCGGGTAATAGCTTATAATTAAATGATGTACTAACTAATGCACTGACTTAATTAATTAATTAGGGAGTAACTAACTTATTATTATCGATGTAATACCTCTATGTGTATCATCTTTGCGAGTCTTGATAAACAGCACATCATCATTAATGAGTTATTATCACTATTTAATTGATGTTATCAATGAACTATTAAGCTGAGATGGCTCTAACAGTTAGAAGGCCAAAGAACGACTTGCCATTACACATGGCTTATGAGACCTCTTCAATAAGTAACGCACTAATGCTTCAAAAGAAATTCAATTAAATCTGTAATAGCTATTGTATTTAGCTCAGTGTAGAGAATGGTCAAGTTGCGCCGATAACGATGAGAAAATTCTTTCCTATATTTTTGACAAACTATTATAAAGAACAACAGTTGTTTTTTGATAACTAGAACGAGGAAGAATAAACAAAAGAATAATAAACAGAAAAGGTATTAAGTATTACATATATATATATATATATAAGATAAATATATTGTGCTTTCTATTACAAATAAAACAATAATCAAAAACAGAACTTTCATATCATAATGTTATGTCATTTTATACAGAAGTGTTATGTAGACAAATAGAGTATAAGTATAACCACTAACTGGAAGATAAGAGTTAAAGAATTGGTAGTGACCCTGCCTGCGAAGCAAGGGGTCCCCGGTTTGATTCCCGCCACGGGAGATATTTATGTGACAGATAAAAATATTTGTTCTCGGATCACAGGTATTTGTGATGTGTTATTTGTTTTAGTGGGGGGGGGGGGAATAAATGTGTAAGTGTTTATTTACTTACTTATACATATATCTATATCACTTGGCATCAATTTTGTAACAACCCCCTTACATTATTTCAAAGGGCCGTCATTTATGACCAAGAGGTATACAAATTGTAAATTTGATTTATATTTAGTAGCACATGGTGGTTGTGGAGGAAGGTATCACTTCCCTATCTTCTCAAAACCCTGTCCTGGTCCCCTGCATGCATTGATACAAATGAATGAACCTTTCTGTATAAGAATGAGTTTATGCATTGAAAAAAAATTTTTTTGTGTAAGCAATCGCAATCAATTTTAATATTAGACAGATACCTATACTAACCCAACTTATTCTTATTCTTACTATTAGTGTTTTAAACAGAATCTGAAAAACATATTATTGGGTTCTATTAAAGTTTCAGTTGCAACTCAAAGACTGACTAAACTCAGATTCTTCGGCTACTTCTTCAATGCGGTCTACTCGTGGGAGACACTTGGAGCTACATATTATCTTATATAGTGTTAATCTAAAAGAAATGTTTATTATTTTCTTGTACGGATAGGATTGTGTTATAAAACACTTGTACACATGTCGCATGTCCTATACCATACCATATCGGCACTACTATCAGTAGGTACGATACCTACATGCAATGCAATATAATAACAACTGCTAACAGCTACTATATATTTGTAATGTAAAATATTCTAAAAATTACACTAATGATTATTAATTACATAATTTTTAGGAACTGTTATCGTGAAATATACTGTACATTACTTATAAACAACTTATGCAAAAATGCATTATTTATATAACTGCATTTAATATAAAATAACTTACCAACCCTTCCCCAAAATGTCAAATAACAACAGCTGTTCGATTATTTCATTGATAGTAGATAACCGCGAGCGATACTCTCTGACCACAGCGTGAGCGATAGGGAACACGTTAACTCAGAGGGCTAAACAGCCGACTTGCAATATTATTCCTGCTTTATCGCCAGCTTTAAATGAATGAAATTAAATTTCTCACTTCACCCGTACAATACTTATCAACAACAATTATTATGACATTTCTAACCTCTGTTTGTCCTTCAAGATGTTGTTACTTGTTACATCTGACAGTAGGTAGGTACCTAAATATACCTACGGCCTACGTTACGGCTATAGATTAAAGCACATCACGCATCACGCATCCACGCATGATTAACGTTTCGATACGCAACGCGCAAAAACATTTTTATAAACTATGCACGTAGTGGACGTAGTGATTATAATGCTCAGTGAAACTATTAGAGCGACTTTAAAAAATTGTGCGCTGCGAATTATGTCAATGGCTGCGAATGTCAGGTTGGAACGGAAAGGATCTGATTTCCCTATTCAAAAAGGTGTAAGGCAAGGGGATCCCTTATCGCCTATATTATTTTCTGCAGTACTACAGTCAGTATTTAGAAAACATAAATGGGAAGAAAAAGGTTTAAAAATACCATCATTTAAAAATAGACATCGTAATTTTCGCAAACAGCTCTACAGAGCTAGAACAGATGATAAACGAGGTGGTTATGGAAAGTAAAAAAGTGGGTTTACAGCTTAATCCTCATAAAACAAAATTATTAACAAATGGGGAAACGAAAAATATATTGGAAAACCAACCAATAGAGTATGCATTCATGCAGATGCAGCGCTACATCGCTTAGTTTTATGTTATAGGCACAGACCACGTGGTCTGTGGTTATGGTTATAGGCTATAGTTTACTCGCGACCAAAACGTTATAAGCCCCAAGAATTTCGTGGCGCTTATGCGCTTCGTTCAACTTTACTTTATCTACTTTGTGTTTGTGGTTCAACGTAGTGTAACAACAAGTCGCTTTCATAGATTTTACACCGCAGAAGTGAAGTGACACAGCTTTTGTACGTACTATCTAATACTCTGCCTTATCCTCAAAGTTGTTTCTTAATTTATGTGATGTGTATTGTTTTATTTGACGATTCAGGAGTGTCTCGCAGGTCACAATAATCACGCAAACAGCCCTTCTGTTATGAAATGCCGACGAGTTGACATACAAGCTCTGTTTTTGGTATTTTCTCGACCCTTCAAGCCCTCAATGCTATTCCCGCGCTTTCTCCAATCGTTCTGCCCAAGTGCCAAATCTTGACACTTTACCCCAGAGCATGACGTCACCTCGCCAAGCTGTCACTACTGTCAGCTTGACGTTCCACAACAGATTACAACTTGACAGACCTCGCGATCTTCACGAACCATAGATAACCAATACCATCGATTCACGCGTATCATAGACTAATCTGTACCTTCGATTTACCATCATCACCGACACGGCCATCTCTGACCTGTCACACGTCTCTGTGTGACTTCGTAATTCCATCACAATTGCTCTGTCCGCAATTTTCTTATCAATTCAATCAATTGCCAAAACTCCATTCGGTTAGATGTCTCCTTGATCCATCCTCAAGAACACTCATTTGACATTCGAGTCACCTCATACCGGTAACAACAAAACACCAACGCGAGTTTCTCTCCAAGCTCGGCCCTTTCTGACCAATAAAGGCAATCTCAAAAATCTAGTCTCTGTCCGACCTGATCATTGTTACCTCATACCGGTAACAACACATCATCACCAATTTGCTCACAAAACATAGCCTCTATCTAGTTATAACATCAGTGCCTTAGGCAAGCACAATCACAAGGGACCTTTCCCATCAACTGAGCACTGTGTCGATCACATCACTAGGCCCATCTGCCTTTATTTACCTCGTTACCTACTCAATGTTACGTCAATTCAACAATAACAACTTGACCTTCAGGCACTCATCATCAAAATCACGGCTAACAAAATCCTTCATTAAACCCAACCAGGTTATTAAGAATTATAAGGTCAAACAAACATACTGGTTAAACAATACTGCTCATATCAAATTAACTTGTGCAATTTCTCACATAACTTTTAATTTAGGTACACCAATTCAAAACATAATGGCTTGTACTCAATTAAATTAATTGGTCAGTATAGATTATCTCCAAACAACTTACTTGTCACTAACTCTTGGAACCAAAATTAAATTAACTTTTCTCAAAACAACTTAATTTTTCACAAAATAAGTTAGCTCGTCTCAAACAAGTTGGTTTTTCTTATAAAAAGCTAGGATTTCTCATAACAAATTGACTTTTCTTACAATAATTTAACATTTTCCAATTCAATTTTATTTCACATAAAAGTTAGCTTTTGTTCATTCACAAGTTACCCCTTTTTTTTTTTTACCAAAACAACTAGATTGTTCTCAAAGCAACTTCGCTTTAAAAGAGTTTTTGACCACAATAGGGCTCCCTTTTTTTGGCCTAAGCAGGCAAACGAGCGGACGGGTCACCAGATAGTAAGTGATCACCGTTGCCCATGGACATTGGTAACACCAGGGGCGTCACCAACGCGTTGCCAGCCACGAAGGAAGCCAAGGACCCATTTCTTGAAGGACCCCATGTCATAACACTGTCATAGCTTTTAGATTCTAAAACCTAAACAATTGTCTTTTCATTAAATTAAATTAGACACTTTTCATCAACACAAGGCATCTTTTCTTAAACCAAAACAAAGTAAGTAGTCCATCTCAAAATAAAAATAATACAGCTTTTGAAACAACACCCACATAACATATCTTGAAATATTCTTACAAAAACCAGAGTTCAACTCATTTACAAAGCTCCATATACATAGCTCTTATTTGTGACACCCCAACTTAACAGTTACCAAAAGTCTTAATAACTACAGTAAAAGACCTAACATGTGTCATCCATTGCCCCACAGTTCACTCTGGTAACTTCTGTTTAGTTACCTAGTCTCCGTAGTAGTTTAATAGTTACATAGTCTGATACAAGACTATCCATGTGACATCTATACCACCACAAATCGTCTCTTCTTCTCGCCTCCCTCTGGTAAGACCATAGCTATAACAATTGCCCACAAGGCTAATCTGTCTCATAACATCTATTCCGTTACAACACTCTTAGTACTCATGCAGTACAAGAACAGTCCCGTTACATCAATCTTAGTAGTAATTACCATCCAATTACTCAATGCCAGTAATTTCCATCCAATAACTAGATTAGTCACGTTAATTAAGCTGATGAACTCAATCCGAACATTAATTATCTGACCTGTACAGAACATCTCTATCTGATGTGATAATACTTCTGACCAGTAAAAGATTATTGGTAGCTTACATGTATCGTCTATCCTGATATAAACATAGCCAACTTAGAGCTTACTCACTAGTTAACTCACTAACTCTTAGTTCCTTAACACCCTCCAAAAACAGAATTACTAAACACCTCTCTCAAGTGTTGTTTAAGGGCTATGCATTGTACAATAACAACAATGATCAAATAATCATTTCAAAACGTTTCGTTCACAAGTTTGCCAAATTTTAATAATCTTTTCAATACAAAAGAACTATTATTAAATAATGCCATCATAATCCATAGGTAGTGTCAATTGCAATTCATTATTCTTAAACAGGTGTATACTTAGTTAAAATAGATATTGACTAATATTCAAATCAGTGCCAAGCTGGTCATACATTAAGAATAATAATAATACTCCTCCATCATCCAATATTCAATACTCCAATACTCCACTCATCAAGCTATTTATGAATACCAATAATAAGTACCTGAGTGTAAGTATGTTTCACAATAACAATTAGTAATATGAACACAGATTAATTACTAAACCCTTTTTTTTAATAATTATACGCTTGGGTCTCCCTTTTCATTCTAGGTGTGAAAATGCCAAAAATGCACCAAAAACAGGCACATAACAATAACACAGGTTTACCATGAATTCAGTATGGTTAATTAATCATTAATGATACTAATTTACTAACCCATATCATAATCATATGACGCAATTACAATTATATTCCCATCTTATAGATTGTTACTAGCAGTTAGTAATAGCAAGTAAAGCTAATACCATAATATTTATCTGCCACCTACATAATCACTAATCCCTGTGTGATAAACATGTGTCCGCTATAGCGAAACGTAACTGAAAACCGTTGACATGCCTCTAACGTACCGTATCGATATTGATTTAGCTAGCAGCGGCTATCAGATATTAAGGTAGGTACTAACTAACAACTTCCAATCCAAGTTGCCAACTGACATTTGACAATATCACAATATTTCACAATATCAGTTATTCACGATGCTCGTTTCGCTAGCGCTACTAGTAACCGAACTAATGAACTAACCGACTAACCGAACGAACAATAATCACCAAAATAACTATGCCTTCTCTCTCTTTCTAAGTGATTCCTGACGTGCAAAACAGAGAAGGGGCGAATATTAGCTAGCGAGCGGCCGAGCGGCTGGCTACTAACCAAAACCAGCAACATCTCACGATGATAGATATAAACCAAAGACAACCTTATTTCTATCATACTAAGGCTTAACTGTACTAAGCTTTGATAGATCAAAGTATAATGGGGACAGTGCCCAGCGGTAGCGACAAAACCGTTCATTTTAGTTTGACTTATGAAAGGTTATCATAGTTATTTAGTTAAACTCTGCTTGAATAGAAATAAGGTCCTGATTGCTTTACGGAGTTTGCGATATTTACGATATGTAATGTAGTCTTGGTAATTTGTGAAAATTGCGCGCGCAGGTCTCGTTCAAATTCAAATAAAGTTCAAATGAACTTAAACTCATTAGAAAAAAAGTTTGTTTTGTTTGTGCGGTGCGTATTAAAAGCCAGATTTTCTGTTTTTTTAGAGTTAATTAGACTGATTAGACTTTGGAATGCCGAGTAGTTTATGTAAAGTGTAAATAAATGTAAATATAACAAAATTAGTTTTAATAGTTTTAAGTGTTGTGCAAATCTTTAATATTTTACGTTTTTATAAGTTAAAAAAATATTTCTGGCAGAAAGGGTATTGTGTGGACTCATTTCGATAAAAAAGACAATATTCTCGCTATCTGTAAATATTGCAAGAAAATCTTGTCATATAAAACATCGACCGGGAATTTGAACTCTCATTTGAAAAAAGCTCATGCTTCTATTTTTTTGGCATGCTTACATTTTCTTGTTTAATTCTTACTATTCCTATATTATTAGATTGTTGAATATTCGTAGCAAATTAACGCTGACAACCGTCACACTTCACATTTGACAGTTGACAACTTGAACTTGACAATGACAAGTTGACATGACAGGTTTTTTTATCTGAAGTGAACGCCCGTCGGTCTAAAAATCGACAGGTGTTATAATTTCAATTCGTTCAAAAAATGATAGTTGTCTATGGTGTATCGGTCGTTTTAGAGACTTGAGCATTCACGGTTTGTTGAAAAAATATTAAAATATTACAATAAATAGCTTCTAAATAAGAGTTTGGTGATTTAGTCCTAAAATGTATGGGAATACAAGTACAATGCTGAATTGTGTGTTTTTTGCTCTCCCCGCTGTAAAACAGTTTTGCTGTCACTGGTAAAAACAGTATTGGATGCAGCAGTTGGTGTTTTTATGCTCTCCCCGTGGTCACAGTACAGGATGTTAGGATGTTAAAGTTAGTCATTGTTTTTTTTTTTGCTCTCATGAAACATCTCGCAATAGTCGCAATCGCTAATATCGATATTCAGTAACGGTTACCAATACCGGTATTGAAACCAAATAGCGGTTAGATAACCGTTGCCAAAAATACCTGATAACGCCCATGTATACTGTGTGATAAAACCACAGATTACACAGGTACCTCAACAGTTTATTCTTTGTATGTACTTAGCTTCAAGTTTAATTTGATTAAACTCCTGGTACTTACCTCATAACTACAATGTTATCAAGAACCAATAAGTTTAACTCCCTTATAATTATTACTTTGTATTTTTCAATACCTCATATCAACAATATTCATCACGTCATCAACTCTGATTTGGTCATTATTAATTTTGTATCATTCTGTTAATAATATCAAACCAACATCTACTTTGTGCATAACAAGTCAAAAGTACCTGGTTCAGTACAATCAACATTAAACATTAAAGGATAACACACACAATAAAAACAACAACAACAAGCCCTTTATTCTGAGATCAGAGACGGAATACCCTCCAGCATCACGTCTTATAGGATGTCACCAATCCCAGTACGCCCCCCCCCATAGGCCTCCTCTAGCAGTTTCCACTGTGTTCTATCCTGAGTCACTCATCTCCATCTTGGGCCAGCAGTCAACCTGATCTTATCCTCCCATCTAATGTGCTGTCTACCAAGGCTTCTCTTTCCATCCCTAGGATACCAATCCGTAACCGTCTTACACCATTTTCCTTTTCTGTCGCGCATCATGAGCCCAGTCCATCTCCACTTTTGCTGGTCAATATGCTGGAACATATCACATCACAATATAAATACACACACAAAACCCCGCACTAAGACTCCCCATGTTGCTGGTAGCATGGACCACACATCACTAACACCCACGTCCCGAGAACACTATTTATCCGTCACAACACAGAAAACATCCGCCCCGGCCGGGAATCGAACCCGGGACCCCTTGCTTCGCATGCAGGGCCACCATCAATTAAGCTATGGGGTCGTCAATAGTGAACAGATTAATTAAATTGAACTGATATTCACAAACTTAGTTTTTAAACCAAATATTTCTTTAAGTTCCAATAATTAAGCACTTTACCATAACACACTTATGGTAAGTCAATACATTACATATTGCTGCAAAATGACATATGATAGTGATAGTTATCATAATATCAAAGAACTATATTCATCATGACTTCTTGCTAAAAGTACTTTACCGGTTTACCCTGTTGTCATACCTCAATAACAATCTTTTTCTTTTTAAAATTGCAATTCAATTTAATGTTGGTTCCGGACACAATATTATACTTACTGAGGTACTGACTATTCTGTCTTAACCAAACCTCGATACAGGTATTCAAAAACCTAAACATAAAAACAAAGACAATACAGAGATACCTGATAAATCCTTCAGCATGTACCTGTGCTGTGAGTACGTGAGTAGTAGGCACTTTTGGATGCACTGCCACTTGGCTCACTTGCAAACACAAGCTATCATCAAGTTGAACGTGATCGATCATTATGACGTAGTCGAATTGGAATCTTCAACTGTAAATTTCCTGGATACCAAACTCGCCGGAATTCTTCCCTTTTAGCTCGTGAACCGGAATTATTCCCGGAAAACATATTCACATCGAACTGAGCCAATAAATCACTTTTGTCAGGTAGGCACTTCAAACACTGCGTAGCGTTTGTGGAATTTGTGGGTATGGGCTTTTATCCCACTTCTGATGACGATTCAGGAGTGTCTCGCAGGTCACAATAATCACGCAAACAGCCCTTCTGTTATGAAATGCCGACGAGTTGACATACAAGCTCTGTTTTTGGTATTTTCTCGACCCTTCAAGCCCTCAATGCTATTCCCGCGCTTTCTCCAATCGTTCTGCCCAGCCCCAAGTGCCAAATCTTGACACTTTACCCCAGAGCATGACGTCACCTCGCCAAGCTGTCACTACTGTCAGCTTGACGTTCCACAACAGATTACAACTTGACAGACCTCGCGATCTTCACGAACCATAGATAACCAATACCATCGATTCACGCGTATCATAGACTAATCTGTACCTTCGATTTACCATCATCACCGACATATTGTATGCTTTCTGTTTGTGTAGGATAATTTATTCTGGAACATTGACATAGATACTATAGACATAGGGTCTCCTACTAAAATCGCAAAAATAATGTCCCAGTTTGACATTACAAGAATATAAAAATGTTTACAAGGTAATTTAAACACTAAATTCATTACATCACGGTTTTATTTCGATTGCAACAAACACATACGTCAATGGCACCTTATGACACAACGATTACACTACACGCCATAATGACAAGCAAAATAATTTAAACAAAAGTAACGGATATACTTATCTCTTTCTGACCACAGTCTGTATAGCGAGAAGACAAAGACAAAGATATATTTTTGATTCTTTTGAGTGATTCTGAGATTTATTTACGAAATTAATTCGATTTAAAATAAAATAGTGTGTATTCGTAGCAAACCAATACTTTAAAAGATAAAACAATGTTTTACTTACCGAAAATATGATATACCATCGGCTTATTTCACTTTACTTGCGTAGTTTTTGCACGATTTCAAAATACAATACGGCATCGTTGATGTGTTGTTGACAGCACGGTCAAAAAGTGACTAACGCGGCATTGTTGTTCTTCTTGCATTTTGTTGTTGAGTTGGCTTGGACATTTTTTAGCGCGGACCGTGCGTCCATAGTAATATCATATGTCAATGTTCTGGAATAAATGATTTTTATTCTTATTCTTATTCCATATCATGAAATATATATTTTTTTTAAGTTTTCACTTCTAGAATTTGGAATTTCTCAAAATCTAACGGGCCGAATCATGTGGATGTAATTACATGATTTAAGACTTTTTGCAAATATATTATTTATCATTTATCTACCTATCCGTTCAAGAGTTAAGAGCCCAGTGACAGACAGACAGATAGCGGAGGCGTGGCCAAGTGCGATTCGAACTCACTCATAAAGCAGCACACGAAGGGTTCTGTAGTGGTAACGGTAAGCCACCGACCGGCGACCACACAACCAATTTCCGTATAGAATGCATTCTGGCTGGCATGGCAACTAGCTGAGGTATATCAGGTATAATATAAGACGAAGCGGGGTGACTGGCTAATTCAACGCTGTGATTGGCTAATTCAAGGTCACACGAAACGTTGGAAATAGATTAATTTAAGCAACGGGAAAGGAAAGAATGAGACGGCACGAATTTATAGCCAGATGTGTTGACAGAAGCCATTCGGGCATTCGCCTGTTATTAGGATATTAGGAAGGAGTCTATTGGATGGATGTGTGGTCGGTGTGGTACCTAAGCATAGATCAGACCGTTTACCTACACTTAACCAAAATAGGTAACACTAGCCACTAGGTATCACTAATCAGCAAAAAATTACTATGTTTTCAGTGTTAATTATAAATGACAAAGTTATATTTTGCGGTTTATAGGTAAAAATATCTCAAAAACTAATCAAATTACAACGATAGATTTTTGAAAACTTTTAACGGTTCTAATCACCATCACAGCGGCGTAGATCATCACGAATGTAAGCGCGGATTATTTCAGTGAAATCTGTATCCACTATAAAGCCGAGACGTAAAGCGCGTTCATTGTCAAATCTACTGGGTAAGCTGCCTACAATCGTAGAAATGAAGTCGTCCTTCTCGTAGGTAACGAGAGCCGCGGCGCGCTCGCCGGCCACGCGGCGCAGCGCGCGCACCATGTCCTGGACGCTGACGGTGATCCCCGGCAGGTTGACGCAGCGCCACGGGCCCAGCGCGCCCGCCGGCAGCGCGGCCGCGTGCACGATGTTGCGCACCACCGCGGCCGGGCTCGACAGCCACAGCTCCTGCTCCGGCCGCACCGGGCACACCGCTCGCTCCCCGTTCAGCGGCTCGCGCACGATTCCGCTGGCGAACGAGGTGACGGCGCGATTGGCGGTGCCCGCCCGCACGCTCACCGTAGGCAGGCGAACCACGCGCGCGTCCACGAATCCTCGTCTCCCGTAGTCGTTCAGGAGCAGCTCGCTCATGGCCTTGGCCGTCCCGTACGAATTCTGCGGCGTCACCGCCGTCGCGTCTCCGACGACGGGAGGCAAGTCGCCCCCGAAAACGCCGACCGTGCTTGTAAAAACGAAACGAAGACGCGGAGCCAGCCGGCGGGCCGCCTCGAGCAGCTCCCTCGTCAGATCGAAGTTGACCCGCAGGCCGGTATCGAAATCTTCCTCGGCGTGGCCGCTGACGACGGCGGCCAAGTGGAAGAGCACGTCGGCGTGGGCCAGCGGCAGGTGCTGCACGGCGCCGGGCGCGGCCAGGTCCAGCCGCAGGGTGTGCGCGCGCGGGTCGCGGCGCGCGCGCGGCTGCCCCACGTCCACCAGCAGCAGGTGCTGCACGGACAAGAGGCTACTCTCCGCCAGGAGGGCGTCCGCTACCCGCTCACCCAGGAATCCTGCCGCTCCAGTAATGATAATGTTCATTATGCCGAATAGCAAATCTCTTGTTCCTATTGGCAATTTTCGGAGCGGGCTGTACTATGTTCGCCCGTCTCATTAATGTTGAGAACTTGACATTATGACACGAGACTACTATCGCATAACGTAAAATATTGTTTATAATAGGTAGTTAAACGCGAGATAACATTTCATTATTTACTTAAACGTGATTGCGGTTCTTTTACATAATATAATTATATATAATATTATATAATCATTATTATATTGAGTAGGTGTCCGGTGTGGATGTGGACAAGAAATATTTATTTATTTGACATAAATATGATTGAATAATTAACTATGCATGGAATAAACATCTAAAGACTCTAAAGTATATTCGCCACTTTTTTATGTTATTATGGATGGTAGCAAACGTGCATGCTGCACCACCCGTCCGCCGGTCCGCTGCCGCCCATGACAACTGTGACCAGTGTGAGTGTGACCGACCTAGAACAAGACTCGAATGGGGACTAGTTTCCGTATATACATATTAATCTATGGGACTAGCGGACTAGGATAGTTAATCCGGTTAGGAGACGGTGTTAGAACAATTAGTTGTCGTGCCCCCCGTTATTATGTATGAGAACTGGGACAGGGAGTGTTAGTGATAATTAGTCCTGACTCCTGTTAGTTATTTAATAGTCCAGTTAGTAATTGTTAGAAAGAGTCTAGTTCTAATTCGGTCATAGATGCGTTGCTACCCTTGAGAACTGAGATAGTCACCTCTAAAGTGTAACCGGCTCCACAGCTTTGTAACCGGAACAGAATTGAAAGAAAGAAAAAATAATTTATTTCGCCTTAGGTCATTGACATATTACCAATGCCTTAGGGTACACTCTGTAACAATCTTATTGAAAAGAAAAGAAAAAGCAAAACAAATAAAAACATATTTAAGTTTAAATAGAAAAAATAAAATGGTATTTGTGCCATATCTTTCGTACTATTTTTTCTAACTAACCATAGTATGAAAGTTATGGCACAAAGCGTAGGTATATGATATATTATAAGTGTATATTTTTAGCCTATTACTTAAACTTAAAGTAGATTTTTTTATTAAGTAGTTCGATTTAGTATAAAAGCGTGTTTTTTAGTTTTTTTTAATATAGGTAAGTATTAATGTATTTTCTTTTTAGTTCAATTTGACATTAACGTGCTTCCGATAGTCAGCGCTGGCCGCATGTTCTATCTCTCACTCTCATAGACAAAGATCTGTGGGAAGATTATTAATTTTGAATTCCTGACAATAAAACGTAGTGGTTATATTCTCTTTGGACAATCCTAATCAGGATAATGAGAAAATTTCATCGGATAGTTAATTTGCCATAATACATAATAAGTCTACAAAGCGTGAACGAAATCTGATCGCCGAAAATGAGTCAAAATCGAGTTCAAAGAAGACGTTAATCTTTAAATTTATATTTATGTACCCATTAAAATATAAGACACTAATTTTTACCCCAAGCTTACAACAGTAAAAACCGCATTCAAATCGGATAAGCCGTTACTGAGATTAGCGGCAATAAACGCTCAGACAAATAGACTTAAACTCTAAAAATCATCATGGGATCTATTGCGTCATTTTTAGTTTTGAAACAAATTTAAAACATAATATGAGGAGCATAGGCCATTATCTACTAGTCTGGCCAATTACGGATTGGCAAGTTTCACACACCTCTGAGAACAGTGTGGGAATTCTTATGTGAGTAGATTTTTAGTTAGGTGTTTTAGAAATAAAACACAAATGTTTAGAAATTAAATAGATTTTCTTCAATAGCTTTTTCAGACTCCCAAACTGCAGGAGAATCTGCGTTCTGACTGACATGTTTTAACTTCTTGGGAGGGCCATTGTATTCCTGACTGCATTTCCGTTTCTTATTTTTACTTAAAGTTTCGTGTTCCCGTTTAATATATACACAGTCCTCTGTTTTGATGTCTACTGATTTATGTTTATCCTTTTTATGCTTTTTCTCTTTAATGTTTTCAGATGGAGTTTCACTATATCGCCCTTTAGCAGCCTGCAAACGTTCCACAACAGCTGTAGGAATTTTAATAGCTTTTTTATAACGTGCTCCAAACAGCGGATGGCGGCATTTTGTTTCAGGTAATGGTATAAAATTTCTCTGATTGTCTACCATAATATTATTGTCAGGTATGTGAACTTTAGGAATTCTCTTATGATAACCCAAGCATTTTTTAACAGGTATCTTTTTAATATATGCTTGTTTATGCTCGTGTGTCAATAAGGTGATTGTATTTAGATCTTCACTTGGAACTCCTTCATAACTCTGTCCATCAATTTTAATTTTACACTTACCATCAGACAATACTGTTGTATTTATTAACTTTTCAAGGTTGACTTCATGGGGCCATGTCAGTGTCCAGATTTCATCATCTTTTGTTATTAGGCTGTCTTGTGATATTTCTAATGCATATAGGTTTAATTTGGGGTTGACTTTCAAGAACTTATTAATTTTAGCTGATTCTTTATCAAGCTGCTGGGGTTCTTGTTGATTTGAATTATCATCTTCTTCAAATGTTATCCTATCTGAAATTTTTCTTGGCAAATTTTTACCTTTTTTCAATAACTCTTCTGATTTTTGTACCTGTTTATCGCTTAAATCCACTGCAGTGCTATTTAAAATAGTCGAGCTAACTATATTATTGCAAGTAAAATCATTGGGTTCCAGAGATATATCATTATTGTTTAAATTGTCATTGTCTATTTCTGAAGGGATTCCAGACTTTTTCTTGAAATCGTCTGATTCAATATTATCATCAATATTATGATTAGACTTTGCATCTGTTTTACGTTTACTCTTTCTTGGTTTCTCTACCACAGTGTCTTCAGCACAAAATTTTTCTTCAATAATAGAGTACTCAGTTGTTTCATCGAGTGTTGTTGATCCATCCTGAACAGTAACCTCACTGAGCGTCATTACCGACTTTGTGTCACTGGGAATGTCTGTATCAGGAGTTACAGTACTTCTCTTATGTTTTTTCTTCTTCTTTGATTTTATGCCCTCGGGCTCCACAACAGATATCTGCTCTTCTTTTACACGCAAATCAAGATAGCTTACCCTACTTGGTTCAACAGTTGAGTCGGAGTGACTTGCATTATCAACATTAGAATTGGATCTTTTCTTTTTTTTCTTTTTCTTACTTTTATCTAAGGATATTTCTTCCTGTTTTACTCTTAAATTGAGATATTCATCATCATATAATATAGAATCTTGTATGCTTTTGTCTTTGACTATCTTTTTTTCCCCAATGTCTATATCACTTTCGGGTTCTAATTTAATACGCTTATTTACAGGTTGAGAATGATCGCTACTTTCCTGCATCGCTTCAGAGCATCTTCTTTTCTTTGTTTTTAGATGCATTTTGTTAGATTCCTCTTTATTTAGACTTCCAATATTTTTATTGCTCACCTTTTTTTTACAGTTTGCAGAACCAGAATCAGACTCTTCTTCGGTTTTAGTTTCCATCAAATTTACAATTCTGTAAAAAAATAAATTTTACACTTGGAGTATAAAGCAATGGGTCCAAACTGCCACATCGAATTACACTAGGTGTTATTGATTGAGCAAAACATTGTTGCTGTATTTGTATAATTATTATTGATATTATAATCACAAATGTTATTTTAGGTCTTAATTATAAAAATTACGACTATTGCAATAAATGAACAGAACCAACCTAACCTAAACATGAAATTTATATAATAACTGCAATAAATGAAAAGGAATGTTTTGGGGGAGTATATTTTATAGTAAAAGGTTCACTGAAGCGAAGCGAGGGCAGGTTACTTCTTTTAATTGTGATAAATCAGAAGCTTTGTATGCAAGTTCTCAATCTACGATCTGTATCAGTAAATTTCGTTCACCTAATTAATACATTCTTATAAATTCAGAGTTGAACATATGCTTAGGCAAAAATATGCCACTGGCGGGACCGTAGGTAATGCCAGTAATCAATATAAGTTACCAAGTTAAAACTCACTTATGTTTTCGGATATTATCACTGGAACCATTAGATGCATCCGTCCATAGAAAACTATCATTAGAAGACGATTCCATGCAGCTATAACAAAAACAATAATTTGTTAAATTAACGAACTAAAAACTGTAATGAATACGGATCTAGCACCACAAGAACCACACAGAACTTACAATGCTTTTAAAATATAAATGAATCTAATATTAATTTAAGGCGAGGTTATGCCATCAGACTCAGTCAGTCTGGCTGGTGATATCACTCAAAAGTACTCTGGACCTCTGGATATCACTGAATTCACTGATCTGACAATTCTGAGTTCTGACATCTGAACCATGGAAGTATGAAACCTATGGAAGTGACATGTCAACAAAAAATCATTGACGTATATAACAGGGACACGACATATTGTCGTATAACCAATATTTTTAATGTTATTTATAGCGTACCTGTGTATGGTTAAAGATGGCTGATTTGACTTTGACCACGACTTTTTGATAAGACAAGTACCGGCTGAACCAATGATAAAAGAAAAGAGAGAATAGGCCCTAATTTGCATGATGATGAAGTGTTGAACATGATGAAGTGTTGTATTAAAAGGTGTACATCACGTTTTTGTGGGCGGAGTTGGTGCCATTTTAGAGTTAATTTTGGCTTCAGATCACGTGACCTTAGAGCATATCCTCTTTTTTCTTTTATCATTGGGCTGAACTGACGATGTCATTTGGGTTGGTAAACATGGCGGATTTTCGGCCTCATTGTAGTAGTAGTAGTAGTAGTAGTACGTATAAAACAATATGTCGTGTCCCTACTATAATACGTCCATGATCTGAACCTCCCTCTACCACAGAGTACTTTCCTGAACTCCGAGACCAGGGTTGTCATGCCAACGCATTCGCACTCACTCAATATTATATTTCATCTCATCATTCGCATTCTCATCACCTCAGGCCAGTGTTTCCTACCCTAATTTCAGAAAAGTGGTAGAGAGACAGCAAAACACCGGTAGAATTAGGTATAGTCATAGTCGAAAGTAGGTAGTAAACAAAGGCTGTTTTTGGAAACATCCCATTTTCACACAATTGCACGCTTCAATTATGATACAAACAATTAAATTGATACATTACACTTTGTTTACACTAAAAACTGTTTCGAATATACTTAATTTCATCAATAATTTAAGAAATTAAAATTAAACTCATTAGCATAAATTTCTCAGATATAATATTTCAACAAGAATGTGACATATCGGACATTTGAATCGTAGTGATTGAAAGACAAACCGATTTGTTGTATTGGCTTGAACGATTCGTTAAATGATAGTTATCGATATTTCCTTTTTTAAAGAGTGAAATATTATTTTGCTATTTAATATTAAATTTAACTAAGATTGCATGTTTTAGTCACTCCTATATTACGTACATAGAACATAGAGCATAATTATAACTGTTACGAATAAAAATTGGCAAATAGCAACAGATATTTTTTTATAGAATATTAATTTGTAAGTTTCCAAAACGAGTAACAGTAAGGAATTATGATAAAAATAAAAATCATCATCAATAAAAATAATATTTTTAAAGATATTTTAGGTAAATTATTAACTATCGATTAAACGCACTTAAAGTAACAATACTAGAAATGACTGCATAAACATCACTCACTTAAGTACATACTTTTACTAGAGAAATCACTACATAGTTTAAAACAAAGTCGCTTTCTCTGTCCCTATGTATGCTTAGATCTTTAAAAGTACGCAACGGATTTTGATGGGGTTTTTTTTTAATAGATAGAATGATTCAAGAGGAAAGTTTATATGTATAATATATTAAAGTTTTTCGCAAAATGAAAATAACGCGCGTGAAAATAAATTCGTGCGCTGGTTACTTTTAACAATTTTGGACTTGGATACTAAGGGACAGGGTCCCGAAGCAAAGCGAGGGTGGGGTGACCGATTTTTAGTAGGAGAAAAATAGAACGTACTGATAGCAATAGTGCAAGGCACACGTCCTACAAAAAATCGGTCAGAAATACGGTCATTTAGCATCGGAGGAAATATCGGCCTGATTATCTGTTACTTAACACCCGCGTGAAACCTTTTTTTAGCATGGACTCAGTTGCCCGCTCGTTCATTCGAAATAGGGGCAAGTTTACTTACTAAAATACTCGCATGTCGAATAAATTACTATTAGTTTTAACGTTTCTGCACAGTATTACACTACTGACTTCATTCAAATTTCTGTAATATTTCATTTATAATGGATTGTTTTGATAACTTCAAAACCTGGTCGATTATAAAGGTCACTTTGTCCTTTAGTAGGGACAGATTTCCGGAAGCGAAGCGAGGGCGGGTTTACTAGTACTCGAATAAATAATAATACGAAATCTAAATGTGTGCTGGGACACACGTTTTGCCACTTGTCCGTTGAAGTTTTACTTCGACTATGTGTTCCAGAGCACACATTTTGTTTTTAATTTTTTTTCAGTCCCCTGGTGTTACGCTGTCAAATGCTCTTCTATTAATTTTCCCATGTCTATGGGAAAGTTTGCAGATAAACCAATATTTTTACTGACAACTTTGCGTTATGCCAAACTCCATTTAATTAAATCGCAGTGATAGGCTGATCTGATAGGGCGGGATTAGATATAATATAATATTACGTCTATTATATGACATGACTTAAGCAATAAATATCCTATATCTGTGGATTCTGTGGCTTCGATTTTGACATTGTTGAGTGTTGACATTTTTGACATTGATTATTGTGGTGTGGTGACTGAAGTGAAATAAATATTCTTTCTTTTTGAAATTAGTGTTCAACATGGTGAGTTGAGGTTGCGGAGATGTTTTATATCCTTTAAAATCCCTTTAATTTTACATAAAAATACAGTGTATTTTTATTCGGATACTATCCAAAGCATTGCCACGTTAGTTTGATTAGTATTTTTTGAAATATGGCGAGAATTAGTTTAAAAAGTTCACAGCTATGGTATTCGTCAACATTTTTAAGTTAGTGTCAAAAATATTGGCAATAGTTAATATAATTATAGAGAACTCTGTGAAGTTTTAGCAAATAGGTACTGCTAATTTATGTTATGAAGTGACAGATATCTACAGTCAATAGGTTGTTTTTATCCGGGTGGTGTTTGTATGTTAGGCGCGCGGACCAAAGAAGCACCTGAAGCGCCTGAATGCCCCGAAAGCATGGATGTTGGACAAGCTCGGCGGAGTGTACGCTCCGCGGCCGTCCACGGGCCCGCACAAGCTGCGCGAGTGTTTGCCGCTCGTCATTTTCCTACGGAACCGGCTCAAGTACGCTCTCACCGGCAACGAGGTGCTGAAGATCGTGAAGCAGCGCCTCATCAAGGTGGACGGCAAGGTGCGCACCGACCCCACCTACCCGGCCGGCTTCATGGGTGAGTCGTTATTGCAGCGTTTTGAGATTGCATTGGCAGTGAAATGTTAAGGACATTTATTTATTTATTTATTATAAATTTATATATCTTTTACTTTCTGAACCAATGACTAAAACGTTTTCCTAGGCTTATCAAAATACATGTGTCACACACAGCCACATCTAAATTGGTGGAACTGTTTTTGAGATTGATGGGCATGACAAATACACAGGCAAACTAACAAAGAAAAATTAATTTAAAAAATCATTATTATTTGATCGATTGCATTAGGTGTAAGAAACTAGGCTAAAGGCTAATGACTTGTCACTGTGTAGAGATGGTGGTCTGTTTATTAGTAAATAATAATAGTATAATGTGTTTGCAATGTTGGGAGTCCGACAGTCCTATTCTGTCACTTAAACATGTCCATCTAATTATTACCATATTCAATTGCAATCATTCTTATTTAAAGTTACTTAGATTTTATTTCTGTAATTACAGATGTTGTGTCCATAGAAAAGACCAATGAGTTATTCCGCCTGATTTATGATGTTAAAGGCAGATTCACCATCCACCGAATCACTCCCGAAGAAGCTAAGGTATGTCAATCATTTGTTGTAACTTTTGTTTAAATTTGTTTTTTTCTGGATTTAAACTTCTAAAGATCAGAAGTTTATTTTAGTTTAATCATCTTGATTAACAAATAGTAGAGCCAAATAAAATTTAAAAAATGAGAGTTTTTTTATATGTCATGATGTGAAACTGGGTTAAATTTAGTCTGCATAAGTCAGGTCTATATCATAAGTATCATCATTAATTGTGTCAAGGGTTACTCTACGGAAATTCATTATTAAAAACTCAAGATTAAGGACTGCGCACAGTACAACGACTCCACAACCGACAGACGAAAACGCGACTAAAACCTTGACAAAGCTAACATTCAATTATGAGCCTTATATCTTTGAAAGTAAGGTTGAATTTCGAACTTATACTTAAAAGCCCTGTACGGCCCCTCCCCGCCCTACACCCATAGCCGTTCCGTTTCGAGACCAACGCGTCGACGTTGCGTTGACGACTCACCGTAGACGAGTAGTCCACGCGTCGACCGACACAATGACGTAATGTACCTAGAACGGAACGTCGGAGTTGAAACGGAGTGGAGACGGAGTCGAGTTGACGTCGATGAAGCGTTGATCGCGGAACAGAACGTCGGAGTTGAAACGGAGTGGAGTCGGAGTGGAGTTGACGTCGAGTTGGTGTAATGTGCGCAGTCCTTTAATCTACTTTGCAACAATCCATGAATAACGTTCCACAGAAAGCTTTCAAAGACTGCAATTAAGCACCGTAGAGTACTACTCTGATGATGCCTTGTTATGGGGTGAGACAAGTGTTGGTGGTGTGTTGATGTATATTTTCTTTGTTTCATGCATAATATATGTTCCTCCGATGTAGGAAGGAGGGAGGTGCTATTTGCATGAGAGTATACACCATCCTGCGTCAGTCCAGCCGTTCTGTAGCTTCAGCTAACTTAACAAACAGCTTGAATGAACAATGACAATTGATTTTAACTATCTGTAAAAATAAAATTTACAAACAAATATTAATTCATATCAATGAATAATTCCGAGTAACTATAATTTCTATTTCCAGTGACCAAATAATACAATGTTAATGATCATACAATAGTTATATATTTTTTTTACTTCTTTTAAGGTAGTGTATACAGATAGTTGTATACTTATATCAATGAGTATACCTCCGTTTATATTTTAAGTGGGTTAAAGGTAAATATCGCCGCCATGATAGTACAGACACATTACTGTTGTAATAGTTCTATGGAGCAGTTCTGCCCGAGTGAATCCTTGTGATATTAATAAGTTATTGCTAAGAAAGTGTTGAATTATTAATAGGATAGTGTCTCGTCATCACCGCACTCATTGAAAAGGTTCTCTTTACAGTAGTTTGAAAAGTACATTTTTTTCACTTAACACAAATAAAGGGAACAACAATGATAAGTGTGAGAAGCTGTTGTGGTCTAATGTCATTGAAATAAAATTGCATGCTCGACAACAACGGTCAAATAAAATAAGATAGACAGACATACTTGTAACATCTTGGACTATGATTGAGTTGAAGATGTTGATCACACTTAACTTATAAAGAGCCTTGGCTTCAACCCACTATGGATGGCCCACTACTGATCACAGGTAATTCCTCATACCTGAGGAGGCCGGGACCGTCGGCTTTATGTGCTTATGAAGCGGTCAAGAAAATATTGCCACTAGTGGTGATAAAAAGAGGCTCGATAGACTTAATATAAGGATAATGTCTGGTGTTGCAGTACAAGCTGTGCAAGGTGCGGCGCGTGGGCACGGGGCCCAAGAACGTGCCGTTCCTGGTGACGCACGACGGGCGCACGCTGCGCTACCCCGACCCGCTCATCAAGGTCAATGACTCCATCCAGCTCGACATCGCCACCTCCAAGATCATGGATTTCATGAAGTTCGAGTCGGGTGGGTCTCCCTTGCACTGGACGGGACGCTGTGGCCCGCAAGGTTTATAACTACCAGGCTAAGCTACTACCCAAAGAAATCAATCTTAAAATGTCTTTTTACGTGTTAAGGTTGCAGTCTCGGCCAGCAAGAATGTGGGTCTTCCGATATCCTTTCGGTCGGCAACGCGTCGATGATACCTCTGTTATACTTCTGTTGAGCTGTAAACGTTTGGAGCGATGTGTCAACTGTATAACTACTGTGTCAACAATACTAGATAATTATAATATGTAATTTGATTATTTACATAATTAGATCCAATACAAAGATATTATTAATCATAAGTCTGCGCTCAAACTGAATAGTCGTCTCAGAAGTGTTACATCTGCAAATCGTCACTTGGCCAGTGGTGGTCTATGACCCGTACCCCTGTAATGTAAGGCTAGCGGGGGGTCAGTTACTGGTTACTATTAACGTGATCTGTTATTGTTAGTGTAACGGTGACTAATGGGGCGGTGTGATTGTTTGGTCCAGGTAACCTGTGCATGATCACGGGCGGGCGGAACTTGGGCCGCGTGGGCACCATCCTGTCCCGCGAGCGGCACCCCGGCTCCTTCGACATTGTGCACGTGAAGGACTCCACGGGACACACGTTCGCCACCAGGTATGATGTATAGGACGTTACTGCCGAAGGGTTTACAACGATCTTTTGTTTCAATCACGATGATATGAGTTTTAGGTAACTGGCTTTCGGGTGTAATTAGATTCATAAATAATAAATAATAACTTAAATAATAAATAATAAAAAAAAAAATCTGCCCTGTTCGTGGTGCGGCCTGCTGTCCAGCGGGCGGATATAAAGAAAATAATTCCCTGTGCCACTGTCACTGGCACAATTAACTCCCCATTAATACCCACGTCCCGAAAATAAACATTTATCTGTCACATGAATCTCTGCCCCGGCTGGGAATCGATTCTGGGACTTAACTTTTTTTTGGAAGTGGATTGGGTAATGTAAGAGAGAAAATGTCGAATATATTTATATGAGTGAATACTCATATACAAGTGGCACTTTACAACAATACGTTTAAAAAATAGATGCGACAAATACAATGATTAATGGACTTACAATATTAGGTTATTGTTTGCACCACGCGCAACCATCCGAGCGTAAGTGTATGTGTTCATCCTGACGCGGAGTGAACGTCGAGAGTGCTCCAGGCGAGCACCTCATCGGCGCCCCTTTAAGGGCTAAATATTTCAAATGTTAACTGTCACTTGTATTATAGTAGTAATGGAGTGCGGGCCTGTGTGTTATGTTGCGCAGGTTGAACAACGTGTTCGTGATCGGCAAGGGCACGAAGGCGTACATCTCGCTGCCGCGCGGGAAGGGCGTGCGGCTCACCATCGCCGAGGAGCGCGACAAGCGGATCGCCGCCAAGGTGGCCGCGCAGTAGCTTTAATATAATAAATAAACTATCTACGGAACCCATCGCTGCTTTTCATTTAAAACCTCCCCCCTCCTAGCGTGCTAATGTTCGATAGAGGTGTAGTGGATATTCACGCCCTACTGAATACCCCAAACAATGCTAATAGTCCAAGAATTAGTGCATAGATGTTATGAGGGTGGGTTCCATGTCACGAGGTGAGCTTCCATTAGCACGCAGGTGTTCAAAGAACACGAGACGCTACTGAGTCCCTAAGGTTTCATCTATATAATGTGAAAATGCCTTATGTTAGATCTTATGATCAGTCAGATCTTATCAGATCGCTATGAGGTCTTAAGGTAGCATTCGAATCGCAATGCAAGCCGACGCGCAACGCGCGACGCCCCGCCAGCCAATGTAGTGCCTTCAACGCGTCGCCTACCGACCGACGTGTCCTCGCCCGAGAAGCTCCATAGTGTAAGGCAAAGCCGAACCCGCGCTATTGACGATCCAAGCCGTCGCAGGCGGACGGTGGAGAGGCGTCCTAAGCCACAGCCATAACTGTAGCCTTCTTCTAGTACTTCAATATTTAAAATTTCTATAGGTACTTACATGAGAGTTGTAGCAGAAGCGCTTCACCACCGACTAGACCGACTACACATAGGTGAGTGGTTTAAAGCGTACCTAGGCGTTAAAATTCACGCAGTACAAAATGAAAATTCCTTCAAACTGCAGTAAGTAGCTAAATAAAACTTCTACACAGTTAAAGACTAACGTTTAATAAAATGGAAATTTCTTACAACATCTAAAATATATAATCTCTAGAATCGTCCGTTCCGATTATTGTTATCACTTTCAACGGCATAAACTGGCTGCGCGTCCTCCCGGCTCTCATTCTAACTGGACGCGGCCGACTCGCACGCTCACCGTGTTCCAGTCATTTCAAAATATGATGCCGAGTCGCATGATGGGTCTACGTGGCGCCGGGGAGTGCGGGCGAGGGCGCGGCCAGCAGCGCGGGGTGGCGCGCGCGCACGTGCCGCTCCAGGTCGCGCCGCCGCACCAGCGCCGCGCCGCACACGCCGCACGCGTGAGCCGCGCGCGCCGCGCCCGCCGCGCCGGCCGCGTGCAGCCGCACGTGCTTGTTGAGGTTGCTGGGGTCGCCGAAAGCGCGCAGGCAGTGCCGGCAGCGCAGCGGCTTGTAGCCAGTGTGCGTGCGGATGTGGATCTTGAGGCCGTACTTGCGCGAGTACAACTTGCCGCAGTAGACGCACACGTGGCCGTCGCGCGAACGGCCCCACGCGGCCGCCAGCAGTTCCAGCTCGGCGGGCGAGGCCCACGGCGCGGCGGGCGCGGGGGGCGCGGGGCCCGCGGGGGGCGGGGGAGCGGGCAGCAGACGCGCGAGGCAGTGCCGCCAGAAGTCGAGCGCGGAGTACTGCCGGCAGCCCAGCATTAGGTGTACCTTCAGCGGGTTGGGCTGCTCGAACTCCTCTCCGCACTTGTGGCACGTGTACCGTTTGCTATCTGCTGAACGTCACCTCATATGTACCAACTTTTGTAAAAATTTCGAAATAATTGT
Source organism: Ochlodes sylvanus (assembly GCA_905404295.2). NCBI lineage: Eukaryota > Metazoa > Arthropoda > Insecta > Lepidoptera > Hesperiidae > Ochlodes > Ochlodes sylvanus. The sequence goes on along the minus strand of FR990128.1, from coordinate 14,834,925 downwards.
GGTCTGACAGTTCTAATCTGAACGGCGCTGACTATTATAATGATAATCGCTGCTGTTAACTACTATTCTTCTATAAGTCAAACTTGAGTTTTCAATTGAAATGAGACACAGTGATCAAGCGGGTGTGCACAGAGCGCTGCTCGTACCTACCCGTAATGTTGACCGGCGTGAGGTGCGGCACGGCGAGCGCGGCGAGCGCGGCCGCGTCCGGCCACAGCAGCAGCTCGTGCAGCGGCGGCACGTCGGCCGCGAGCCGCAGCCGCAGCGCGCCTCCGCGCGCCGTCAGCTCCAGCGAGCGCTGCGGCGCGGCGGGCGCGAGCCGCGCGCGCACCGCCACGCGCGCCGCGCCGCCCCGCGCCCACAGCCCGCCCGCGCCGTCCGGCTCCACATATACCTGCAATCCACGCAATTATCATTAAAAAAAGTGGCCAAGTGCGAGTCCGACTAGCGCTTGAAGGGCTCCGTAGTAGCAATACTATGGATAGATGAGCATGGATAAGCTCGATATCACTATCATTTTTCGCCAGCAAAATAGCACTTCGTGTAACAATTGTGAAAATGGTAATGTTGTTATAACTTTATGTAATTATATCAAAAAGCAACTTAATAAAACTCTTGGGACAAAGTGTTATTAAATACGATCACTTTGCAACTATAATTTTCAGCAACAAATAAACTACAATACCGAATCTTACGGCCCGATTCCGGAACTAGAGTTATGGAGTTATGCACTTATAAAAGTGATGTGCAGCTAATAGGTAAATTACCTATAGTTAACGATATCTAACATTGGTGTAAGTGTAACCAGATGTAACTTGGTGTCGACGGGGGTCGGGGCTCCGTCACATTGGCACAGGGTGCTTTCGGATGTGTTTACAAGGTGCAGGTACTCACGTTGTGCTGCGGCGGGTCGTCCACGGCCGCCGCCAGCTCGGCGAGGGAGAAGTGCGGGGTGGCCGCGCCGCGCGCCAGGCCGCGCCGCGCCACCACGCCGCAGCCGCACACCGCGCCGTCCGCCCACATGAGGGAGAGTGCGTCGGCGCCGGCCGAGCGCTCCTATTTACGGGCGCCCCCGCCGGGAGGGCGCGCCGGAGGGTTGGCGGCGTGCGGAACGCCCTCCGCTAATTTGCCGATCATTAAAAGTAGGCTCCTTTCATCTCGAGTCCGCGGGTACACCCCGCTGGACAGTGGATGAGGCCTCGGCGCCAGGTCCATCCCGTTGGAGGTCGCTGGGTTGTACCGACCAGTTTAATACCGACGGCAATTGAATCGGCCGTGATGACAACTTGCCCGCTTGCTAATCTTTATGAATTAAGTAGGTAAGTACATCCATTATGTAGTTCTTTGAATAAAACATGTAAATTAAGGTTTAGTTAGACTATAACTAAAACATTCCTAAAACTATCAATAATACATCAAACTTTTCCAGGACTAATACTTAATTAATTAGGTACTATACTATCGTGAATTTTAACTTATCGATCATAGCATGAATAATGATAAAATCTATCAGTTTCTTATGTACAGCCTAGAAACAAGTTCTGTATGGGTGCTTGTTTTTAAGGGGTGAAAAAAAACTACCGCTTATTGATCGCGTCGTTTTCTGAAGAACGATTACTTAACAGGGAAAACGTCTAAAAACCTTTTGTAGGTACAATTTGATAATCTTAAATGTTACTGTAGACTATTTTCCTCCAAGATTTAATCGCATAAAAAACAATTTACCATCTCACCTGTCGGTCGGTTTACCCTGGTTCACCTGGTGGTCAGGTTTCAACTGTAGTAATCGTGGCGGTCTCGGATTGTTGGGAATAATCTTACAAGTAAAAAAATCGACTTCAAAATAATGCAAATAACTTAAATGGTTGTCTCATAGATGCCATTGTCAGAACTGGACCAAATTGAAATGGGACCACCCGGGAAGCACCCACCATCCACTCGAAAGTTCTGAGGTAACAAACTTAAGAAAATACAATACAGGGCCTCCTCCTTCTTTGAAGTCGGTTAAAAATGAAGCGATGTATGATAGTATAACAATTTTATTCCGAAGTAATAACAAAACGTAACTAGAAATATAGACAACAGTCCATCACCCGGGGATTTACAGTAGGTACCTGCAGCTCTGATACTAGCAATAAAAGTTTTTCTAACAACTTGAATGTAATTAATAGATATTATACCTATTTTTCTTATTTACGAATACAATGTTATCCCAATGGTGACACTATTATGTCACTAGGTCGTCTCACAATACCATATTGGAGTGCAGGCGAGGGCTGCGGCGGCGACGGTCGGACGGACGGCCCGCTACGCTTCTGATCCTGAAAGGTAATGTTTGGTTTAATTGCGGTGCTCGTGGACGAACCCAGCCCCTACATTTTTCCACATAATTACGCGAGGTCAATCGACTAGCATCGTTTCCGAGCGGTTAGCGGCCGTCCGACTGCCGGCTCGCTGCGACGCATTATTCCAGTGCAGCAATGCACTCAACATGGAACTAATGTAACCTAACAGTCGCAACGTGCACTGCTCGAACACAACATAAAGAAGTTGACGTTGGCGCACGAGACGCCGGCTACGCTGTAGCGCCGTAGCGCCGTAGCCCGTAGCCTGTAGCACTTAGTGTGTAGCATAAGATGCAGCAGCTGTTTCCTTGGCTATTTGACGAAAACAATATTAAATATAGTGCCGCTTCCAAAAATTAAAATTACCATAAAATTACTTACGGCAGCTTATTTAAATTAAGGGAATATAAAACTCGGAGAAACTAATCAATTATATTATTGTATCAAATCAGGTTACCCTGAAGTCCCTGGCCTTGCGCTCCGCGGGTGCTTCTGGCTGTGGCCAGCTCGAGAGCTATACCCACAGCGAGGGCAGAGGTTCATTGATTGCTTTATATTTATTATAAACATGCTTAATTTTAAATACTGCTCTCTAGAGTTTAGATTATATTTGGCAGCAATGTATCGCAGCCCTCGCAACGACCCGCACATTAATATAATAATTATGTACTCGTGAGTCAACCATACACATTTTTCAAAAGGTGTATATTTTTCTCAATAATTTCTATTACAATAAGAGTTTGTTTGAGAGATTTGAGTGCTGCTTATTTTAATCCAGGAATGCAAACAGGAGGAGTGACACAATTAATGCAATTTATTGTTTGTCAGTACCCGATACGATAGAATATTTACGATATTGTCCTCCTCGTGCGCCCCGTTGGAGTGGAATTAAAAAAGATTTAGTTACAGGTGTCCGCTGGCGACGCGGGGCGAGCGGGGAGTGTTTGCACAAGCGATGTTCGGATTTGTCCGAGGGGCGGTTTAGCTTGATTGGAACAAAGTGCACGCCGGGGGCAGTAGGGCGGCTCGCTGGACTTGATATTTTAATTTACTCTGGATTAACACGTCCAGAGAACTATCTATGTCCGTCGTGCTCAGGTTAGATAAATCAGACTTATGGCGATCACGACACTTTACTTTTGGAGTCTGCCCGTGGTATTTACTGTTTAACAAATAAATGTACATAAGTAGGTATGTACATGTAGTATTTTATTATAGATGGACGCGTGGAAATGTCTGGACACGTTGTAATCGCGTGAATCTTTTATCTTATTAGTCTGCTATTTTTTGGTCTGCTCCTGGAGCGGAAACCCGGTGTAGGTTTGAAGGAATTTTCACTTCACCTCGTCAATTAATCACTTGTATTACTTGGTTTAGAATCAGCTCGCTGTAATGTTCCTCGAGTATACAGACAGGCCCGGGATCCACTGACTTTGCATAATATATTTCAAACAGGATTTTTTATGAATTAAAGCGATCGGGGTGATAGGTCCAAATTAATTTATAAATGGGATTATTTGTATTGGGGAGTGCCGCGGGGCCGGGGCCGGGGCCGCGGTGCTCCAAATCGAACCGTTTAAGCTCTTTACATGATTGTTGCATTGTTCGAAGGCGGCGGCTGCAGCTGCACAAACACTTCGCCGCACGGCAATATGCGCTCTATTGCTTTAACTTTACATCTTTCAACGGATTGGCACGGTGGTGCTCCATTTCGACGTCAAAAGCACGTGCATATTTTCGCGAACTATCCAAATAATGCCACTTTAATTGATCCATTTAGAAATATTTACTACGAGTAGCGTCAAAACATCGATGGTTCAGAATAATATAAAAATATACCTACTACTTAGGTAGGTTTCCTCAGCTTATTTTCTAATTAAGTATGGGTAACTAATTTATTATACGTATACTCAATTGTAATGAAGGTACACACAGTGCACCTGACGTGTCAATCTGCACTGACTTTCGGTGCGAGGAGCGCGGCGTGCGGCGCGGTGTGGGGGGTGCGGGGGGTGTGGGGTGACCACGCGGTGCAAGTGCAGCGAGTACTGCAACAATATTTGTGCAGCGGCTGGCACCCAGCTCCGCGCCCCGCGCCCCTCGCCACCCCGCGCCAGTCGACCGCCAGTAATACGATATTTTACTCGCCACGACCAGGGCGAATATTGCTTTTGTTTGTCTTCAGCAGACGTTGCCACCGTCAAGGGAGGTATTAGGTTCTGGGGTGTACGCGGCTCCTTCCCCCGCTCGCGCTGCCCTCGCTGAAGGACGAGGCTACGCCGCCAGGGTCGTACCTATGGGCGTCGCCGCTTTTCGTACCGCTCCGTTCATTGCCGGCGGTATACGGTATTCAGGCGTCGTAGTAAGGTTTCTTATCCACCAGATTAGCTACCGCCCTCATTCTAAAATTAACCATGCAATATTTTGCGGAGATCAACCATGGATGAAGGTAACATCAGAGGTGTGTTACCGTACCGTCGTCCATGGTAGATGCTGATCGTACGGTCAGGTGGGTCGTCTGCCCATTTGTTGATTTTCAACACACACTTCAAAATATTTATATTTTAACGATAACCATCATTGCGTTTCTGTTTTTTGACCGGCCGGAGTTGATTATTACTCAGCTAATGCATTAGCGGCTCAGCGATGTATGTCCCGCTGACTGTTATCGCACGTCGATCTACGCACGTGCACTTTTCCTAATCCGCGTCACAATGTCGACGATGCGGTCAGTACTCCACGTGGGCATAAAAAACTCCCACTAACATCGAAACACTAATAATAGACATTCTGAAACTTATGGTTATTTAGTAAAATTCATACATCCAAGTGAAGCTAATACAACGTTTCCAATTTTTATTTTTTTTACGATTTTTCAGCACGCTTAAGATATATTTAAAACCAGGCAAACCCTGTGTCTGTGCTGCACATTACTGGACAATTGTCGGTTGATGAACGCGTAACGACCTAACCGTCCCACGTACAACAAGGGTACACGCAAATTCAAAATGAATAGGTCCTGGCATTCCAAAAAAATAACTAAAATTGTTTATTTAATAATAGTACATACATTACGATACGTGGGCGTAAAGTTGCTTCGTTATTGCACAGCGTGAAGTTAGCGCCCGCCGAGCGGAGCGAGGATGCTAAACACTTTGCAAATAGTGTAGCAACTTAACGCATTAGTTTACAAGAAAATATATTTTGTGTATATGTACCGTACCTATCGTGTTTTTGGGACGTATTGTAGAAATGTGAACTACTGCAATCTTTCGTATTGTTTGACAGTCGAGCGCGCGATGCGAAGTCTATATAAATGTAACCAATTTACAATTAACGTACGCGATGGTATCGGCAAATACCATAGATCGCGATAACAGCTCCCGTCGCACACTCGCAGCGCTGGCGCGGGTGAGGTACATTACAACTTGGCGTTGTAGTACCTATTCAACTATGAAATGTATCGACCGTACATGTTTTAAATTAGTTCTGGTTTAAATCCGTTAGGTTTGATATCTCCCTCTCTCTCATTAGTTGTGTCTCATTATTACTGAGGATCGAAATTCCGATGTTAGACCCTTTGGATCGCCTGTCTCCACTTGAGGCGATCAGCGGCTTGGTGGAGTGCCGTGCTAACTGATATCTCTAGATTTTTTGATATTTGATCTGACCATCGTATGGAGCTTCGACCTAGAGGTCTCTTGCCCTCAATTTTGCCTGTCACCATGAGTTTCTCAACATTGTCATGCGGTCTTCTTGCAATGTATCCGAAGTACGAGAGAACTCTGTGCAGGCAAATACTAGAAAGTCGTGAGGAACGTTCGAGCTTTAGTTGCTTGAGAAATGTCGCATTGTTACGGTGAGCTGTCCAGGGGATCCCCAGTAGGCGACGCCAGCACTACATCTCAAAAGCATCCACTCTCTTTCTAGCTGTGGCTTTTAACGTCCACGATTCTGCCGCGTATGAAAATATGGAAAACGAGTGTACGAACCAAGTGAACGTTTGTACGATTGGTGATGGTACTGTCTTTCCATATCTTATTTAATTGGGTACTCCCTCTACCTGTTTGCAGCCTCATCAATGTCAAATATCATATTGCCGTTTTGGTCTACGATAGTCCAGGGTCGTGTTTTAAAATTACGAGGATAAATTAGGATTGATATACTTAATTCAGTATACAGGTACCCTAGCTTGCTGGTACTTATATTCTTTATACAGCCTACATTCTATAGATACATTAAAACAGTTCATAAAAAACTACCAATCAGAAGACCGCGTGTCTGGTTAGTGGTTACCTTCAAGCCACCTCTAAAAAGCAAAAGCTGTCTCATTGCAATTACAATATTGATGTCAGTTTAACAAAAAATAAAATTCTAACCCAAACAATTTTGTGCACGTGTTGTGAATTGTAATAAGTTTTACTGATTGATAAATATACGTATACCTATGTGTAGAGCAACAAAAATCGAATTAGTAAAATATTATAGTCTGTAACTAAATCGTACTTAATGTCGGTTTGCGAAAGTTCATTCAATTTGTATGCGGGCGGTGCCGGTGTAGCGGCGCAGCGCGGGGACGAGCGATATGTTATTGTACTAGTATTACCGCTGAAGAGCTTACTTGCGTCACCTCTCGAGTTAAAAAAGCGCGCTTAATAGCGTAATAATCGCACTTGTCGCATCAATGTCGTGGCGCATTACCCGCGGTCGCCGGCCGCACGTGCGCGCGATGTCGTCACCGTATCAATCTTAATTGTTCGCAGCCACCCCTTGCCCCGCTCGCCCCATGCTCCCGCCACTCACCCCTGCCCTAACATCGGTAGATAAACCACAGAACGATTAAAAATCGGATAACATCACAAAAGAGTATGTGGTTCCGTATAGGTTCCTCTTAAACGGAGAAATTAGAATCGTCTGCAGGATATTGGCGCGAAACACAGTAAGTATTTAAGCGTAGATTTGTAGTTTAAGTTGCTAAATAAAAGATAATAGAAAGAAGAAAGAAATCTAAATCTCATCTCAATCTTGCAAGTTAATAACTTGCATAATCGATTGATGTAAAGCCTCACGCGTTTGGACTCTTGAGGGCCACATCGGAACAAACATACATACAACCATACATACATACATACATACATACATACATACATACATACATACATACATACATACATAAGACTATTAAAAACACATTATCCTCTTTAGCTCGTCGCTCGTCGTCGCGTGTCGGGTAAATCAAAGCATATCAGGGGGCATTATCTTATATTCAACAGGTAATGTATTTACAATGTAGATGTGACGTTTAGTTATTTGTCTGACAAAAAGTTTTAGGAACCTTTTGTCATTAAAGAAACGTTATAGGCATACGAAGAAAAGCTTTCGGGGACAGTTGCATTGGTGACTTCCCTGGTGTAGGTGGTGTCCATAGTCAACGGTGACCACCACCTTGGGTTGCGATTAGGGGGCTCGTCTGCTTTTTGTCCTTCGAACTATTTTTTGAAGTGAATAGTTCTTTAGTATCGTTGTGATTTGGAATTCGTTGAAACGGAAATGACGCGAATGAAGCATCGGCAAAATAGCGGCTGACATAAGTAAAGCAAAACAGTAATATTTGGACTGACAGTATTGTTTGATTATTAGTCATCATCATCACAACCCATAACTGTCTCCTCTCACAGTGTGAGGGGTATAGGCCATAGTCCACCACGCGGGCCAAGTGCGGATTGGCGGACTTCACACACCTTTGAGAACATTATGGAGAACTCTCAGGTGTGCAGGTTTCCTCACGATGTTTTCCTTCACCGAAGCAAGTGATAATTAAATTTTTAATACGCACATAATTTTTGAAAATTAGTGGTGCGTGCGGGGTTTGAACCCGGAACCTCCGGTTCGGCAGTCCAACGTTCAACCACACCGCTATCACTGCTTATTATTAGTATTGATTATTAGTATTGTTTATGATTTTATTTGGCTACCATTCAAGATGACTTCTTAAAATGATCGAACTCCTCACACCAGTGGGAACGCAGAGTGCGGTGCGGACCCCTGCGGCCGGTGCATGCCGCTGCGCTGTATCAATACGTCGGTAATACGAAACAGATTGATGCGGCGCGGTCCCGCCGCAATACGACCGACATCCAGCTCTAATGACACCATTCAGACGCGCCGCGACCAATCGGTAAAGCTTGCTACACACGGACGACACCCGTTGTCCAGTATAGCAGCGCCGCGTCGGCCGCGAGAGATCATTGTTATGAATTTTTGTGTCCACGTTAGATTTAGTGCAATAGTTACAAAAGAACACTAAAAATATTATAAACCTCATAACGTAATATATATTATATACTTCTATTTTTAATGTAACGGAAAAGGAAGCTTCTATTTGCCTAGATAAAAATATCCCAGATATTGAAGTTAACTTATTGAAGTCGTAATATATAATTATTATACTTAATTTTTACGGTATAGATTGAACATTACACGTACTCGTATAGTCAGACAATGCCGTGATTGTGTTAAAGATTTTTATAAGTATCTATCTATCTATCTAGTCGCACGCGTGTGGTGTAGAGCGCGGCCGTGGTGCAACATGTCGCAGCGCACGTGTTCCGGTGTGGCGAATGGCCATCGTAGTGTGACGAGAGTGCGGTGTGGGGTGGTGTGGGGCGGCGTGGTGCCGCGTGGTGTCGCGCTGGGCCGTCGGTAACAGGTTGCGGGCACGCGCGTGCGGTGTGTGCCGATTGTGTATACTGTACGTACATAACTGCAGATCAAGTATAAAGTGGACCCGCCTGGAAACGCGTCCGAATTACCGAGAATAAATAATTGGAATTTTCAGCGGGAGATAAAGACAAAAAGGCCCTAAATGTATTAAATGCAACAATAAAAATGACACCAAAAATTTGGCGGTAGATTGGAAAAAACTTAAGTGCTCCTCTATTAATTTTGAATTTAATTAAAAATAGCACACTTTTATAATAACTTTTGGTATCAACTTAAAGTTTACTTTATAGAAGTTACCTACTAGAGTTGGTGACATAATCTATATGCAGTAATCACTACACTTCTGCACTGCACTGTCTCAGTGAGCAAATAGTATCATATATTATTGTGCCATATCATATTGATCATACCATATGCAATGACGATGCTTACAGGCACGTTGACATTTCTCATATCAATAAGGGTATGAATAAGATGAATACAAATCTGTGCATTATTCGCTCGTAGTCTGGGAGATTTGGCATCTGCATCAATCCATCGAAATGTCAATCTAGCTCACGAGAATTAAGCAAGGTTAACTGAGATTTGGCACCACCTGTCATGTGGCTACCACAGTACCACTGTCATTCCATTCTCATGTTCTCAAGAACCTAGAACCCTAGACTCTACACTCAGTTGGACAGTGCAAGGTAATGATGTCAGTCGGTCGGTCTATGCAGCATTGCGTTCATTAAAAATTTATTACCCGTCAATACAAAAAAATACCTTGTCTTAATCCTCGTTCTTCCTATCAGGTTTATCTTCTCAATAAACTAGATCGTCTAATTAATTACTCAATACTTTTCATTTGATAACTACTCCGTGATATAGCGAGTGCGGTGGGTGGTGTGGTCGTGCGGCGTTACCTTCGTGCTCCTCCTCCTCGTCGCGGTCGGAGCTGGAGTCGCTGTCGGGCTCGGCGAGCGGCTCGGCGAGCGGCTCGGCCTCGCCCGCGCCGCGGTACAGCTCGGCGCGCGCCTCCACCACGTCGCGGACGATCTCTGCAACATCGTGCGTACTCCGTGCAGCGCCTCCGACACGGACCGACTAGCGGCTGGATAATCTAATACTAGGTATTTGACGCCTGCTATTTAAGTTATGTTCCATGAAGCGCTCATAGTGAAGCGGCTTGTAATGTGTTGACCGAGTGCGTACTTTTTAGGTTGGTTCCGATTGTTATCATGCAGAAATGGGCTTGGCGGGAGTTGGGAAACACATAATTAAGTTTATCTGTACATAAACTATGGACATAATATCTGATGACAACATATTAAAGTTTAAAAGAGAGTTTAGGACTTTAGAGTAGTGACTTCTATTTTTGGTTATTTTTCTAAGCATAGAAGACGTCGATGAAATTCAATTTGTGAAGTGAATGTTACCGGTGATGACGTCTCTGCTCGTGATTATCGCCTCAAGTTCGTGGGACACCTCCGATATCAGCCACGGCATCGCCTCCTCCTCCACACCTGTCAAAATAATATAATGTTAGATCTGAGTCTGTCCTTGATATAAAAAGCAACCATCATTTGCGGTGTATGTGATACGAGACGCGTCCCGAGGCGCACAAGCGTACCGGCGAGCAGGCGGCGCTGCAGGTAGCGCGCGTCGCGCAGGCCGGCCAGCGCGGCGGGCAGCAGCTCCGCCACGTAGCCCTGCACCAGCGCCGCGCACGCCACGCGCCCGCGCGCCTCCAGCGCCGCCGCGCGCGCCCGCCGCGCCTCCGCCACGCGCCGCTCCTGCGCACACACACGCACTGACACCTACCGCTTTCTACACCCTTCGGGGTGTAAACAACCTTTTGTTCATAGTAAGTTTGCGTTAAGTTAACAACTTTGTCCAACCTGGGTTCCGATAGCTCAAGAAGTCAGCGAAAATTGAGAATAGTTTTTTTAATTGTTGCTATCGTTTATTTATAAATACCGTAAAAATATTATCCATGGACAAGTCAACATTTATTTTAATCATTTTAAATTAAATAAAAGACTGATTTAAACGCTGCCATTCTGCCGCGCTTGATGCTGACGTCAACATTCGCGACGTTTTAGTTGTATGTTATTGAAAATAGCACTGGTATTGTTTTCACATGTCCATGGCAAATGTTGCGTTTTGACATTTTAAATTTTCCTCGTAAATTTTTCACTTTTCATTCATTGACATTCGTGATTTCATAGTGTTTATGTTAAAGGTGTCTTTATTTTCGATCAGCGATAAAATTATCAATTTCCGTTGTGGTAACGCGAGCGCACCGTGCGACGTACCTTCTCCGTGTGCAGGCGCGCGTCCTGCGCGGCGAGGCGCTGGCGCTCGGCCAGCTCGGCGGCGCGCAGCTCGCGGTAGCGGCGCTGCTGCTCACGCAGCGCACTCAGCTCCTCCTCCTGCGCCACCTCGGCCAGCGCCTGCTCCGCCGTCTTGCCCACCAGAACCTCCAGCACCGGCTGCACCTCCAGCTCGAAGTCGAATAACTGGCCCGACCATACATACGTTACTTACTAGTATCGGTATCGATCGACATAACACAACGGTGACCCCGCTACATCTTCGAGATGATTAAAATTATACTACAGTGGGCATAATGTATGTTACTATAGGTACGACAAATAAAAATAGGTTAAAATTAATACACATCTCAGCAAAAACTTGGCAGTCCTTTACTGCGATCTAGTTTTGCATAGGTAAGTACATAGATTAGTAGATAATTATTAAATTTCATAATTGATAATTATCTTTTGGTGTCATTCAATTACTGAGGTTTCGTAAAATTAAATAGTTATAAATCGAGAAATAATATTAAAGCCTCTAGCAGTATTAAAAGAAACAATTTAAAAATTCGGGCTCACCTCCCCGGGGTAGATCTGCGTGGCGGCGTCGGCACCGGTCTTGGCGGGCACGTAGCGCGGCGTGGCGGGCCGGTCCGCGAACAGGTCCGTCTGCACGCCCACCGACATCTCCACGCCCTTCTCGAACAGCTGCCCACCACCAAGATACTAGGTTAGCGCTCGGAGCCTCTACACCTACATGGAATCCTAACGGTCCGTCCGCGAACGGTGTGCAGCACGAGCCAACATACCTCGTCCTCGTCGGACCCGGGTATGTGTTGAGCAACCGATGAGCGGGATGAGAGCGGGATGAGGCCACACCGTGGCCAGGCCCGGCTTGGCCTTATGTTGAAGGACGTCGGGTTCTAGATCACCCTGATAAATCCCGAAAATACTCTTTCATGGAGTATTTATTGCCTGCTTTCCAACATTCTCGATAAAAGAAATCGTAAAATGTTGTACCATTTTTTGTAGAGTTCGGATAAGAACACAAGGAAGTAGATATCGCTCGTAACATTATTGCATAAACGTTAAAGTAAGATGACCGAGCCGAACTACGGCGGTGGCTGGTGTAGTGTGTAGTGCGAGTACCTCCTCGAGGTAGTACTCGGTCTGCACGGGCAGGTGGCGGCGGCCGGGCGCGGGCGGCGGCGACGCGGGCCGCAGCCGCGCCAGCGCCGCCCGCCGCGCCAGCGCCCTCCGCCGGGTGCGCGCCGCGCGCGCCGCCGCGCTCTCCGCCCCGTCGCCCTGCAACGCGCCGGCAGACACGTCACTTCTATGTGTACACTACACATAGGTACATTATACACGTTATGTTCTTTTTATGTTAATAGCCCCTAACGAGCAGACGACCTACCCAATGAAAATTAGAAACATCAAACTTATCGCCGATGCGTTGCTGACCAATCCCAGATATCGTCGATGTGTCATCAGCCAATAGCAAAATATGCGTATAGTTTTCAATATAATAACAGCAAATACATGCATGCAAGCGGTTAATGCATCGGCCTCGATGTAGACTCTCATCTTACTCGAGTTTGAGTTCTACGTCCAAGGCAGAAGGTCCAGGAGAACATGTCGACAAGTTATTCTTCAATTGTAGTATTTTATTTACGAACCGATTAGCTACACCTAATTGATTCCATTGCCTGCCTTTGTTAAGTGGGGACGAACGGATTTTATCGATGCGGAATATTTGATATTTAGATGAAAAATTTAATAAAATTAAAAGCACACTCATGTTATATACACCGGAGCCATTCAAACCACGACCACAATGTAAGTTGGTAAGCATTTAAACAAAACAAAGAACTAGGTCGACACAGACACGCATCTTGTATGGTTCCGTATCTATAAACCTTTTTTGTTCGTGAAAAGACCTTGAAACGATGTATTTTCAACTTGTTTAAAAAGTAGGTATAAGTTTTGTCGTATAGGTATTACGTATTTTTAACCCCTGACGCAAAACCAGGGGTGTTTTAAGTTTGACGTGTCCGTATATCTGGGTGTCTGACTGTGGCATCGTAGCTCCTAAACGAATGGACCGAATTAGATGCGATTTTTGTTTGGAAGCTGACGTGATCGACATAGTTCCTGGATATAATTTATGGAGATCTGTTCAGACGTTTCATGATCATCAGCTCATTACTGATTTTCTTAGTCGAGGATTTTTTTAATGGACCTTATTGTGTTACATAATTTTTTATACTAAGATCATCTCGATTACAGTTAATTGATAATATATTTGTGACCAAGCGTCCCCGAGCGCTGGCGCAGGGCCAGCCTGGCCAGCGCGGCCGAGCGCCCGCTCAGCGACAGCGGTATCGATTGCTGCCCGCATGCCGTACACCCGGCAACCCAATTCTGCTCATTAACCTTCATGTGCTCGGTCATTAGTGAAAACATTTACTGAAATGTTTGAATATATTAATTTTTTTATTAATTTCAATATGGGTGGGTCGTCGTATCGCTGACGTCACGTCCGTTGCCATTTAGTACCTATTAGCAATGTTTCGGTTTTAGGGTTCCGTACTAGGGGTGAGAAAGTTGACCCTATTAATATTTGTCTGTCTTTCTGTCTGTTACAGGGCTGACAATTTAACGGATGCGTGGCAGCTATCAACAAAATAACATAATAAAAAGTTAAGTATGTAGATCCAAAAGAGGACCCTAAACGAGTAACCTTAAATCAACGGGGTTTTGTTTACATTCTGTCTTGTTATAGACCGAATAATATTGTTCGGTCGTACGGAACCTTACCTGTTCGAGGTCGACTCGTATTTCACTTCTTGTACACAGTTGTATACTACAGCTAAAACCGGTAGATTTTCATTAGAATCATATAAATAAACCGGTGAGCTCGTGATGTGAGTTACGAGCACCAAACTTAGTCTAGTTTAGTGCTAGTGGTAGTGGTGGTGGCGGTGGTGAGTGACCGAGCAGCGGGCTGTTGGGCTATCGGGCGAGCTCCGAGAGGGGGTTTATTCATATGTATGTAGGTACGTGTCGGGCGCGCGGCGGTGAGGAGGCACAGTGACGCGGCGACGGCTCCACAATGGCCTGCCAATCACTGCGACCTCGTGCGCTTCCGACGTAGCTGCAATCACAGCTGAATATATAATACCCTTACGTTTTCAAACTCATAGATAATTCATATTTAAGTAATTTCCGTTTCTTGGAATCGTACATAGTAATAATATGTAGATCGCGAGCGCGAGTTTCGGCTTCGACCCTCGTGCGGGTTTGCTCTTATATTGCACGTTTGAGATGCGTCTTGTGTCGTGTGATCGCGTCCACACTGGGCTCGGGCGTAGCAGGAGTGGTCACAATATGATGTTAGTAGTGTATGCTGGTGGTTTGATGAAGGGTGGTGCTCACACGTATGCACATCGCATGTTCGTCTGCTACCTTAATTCCATAAAAAGGTATACCTAGTGGCGCGTGTAGTGTGTAGTGTGTGGGGACGGTGGGGTGTACTGACCGCGGCGTGCGGGTGCGAGCCGAAGGTGCTGCCGCGCACCACGCGCTTGTCGTGCATCACGTTGGAGTAGCCCGCCGTCATGCTGCCGCTGGAACAACAACAATAAGTAAAGATATTGCAGCTTTTTTTGCAATTTCATTCATCGTACATTGAGGTTGGTAACTCAAAAAACGCTTCAACTCATCTCCCCGCGCTAGGATTCCTTGGGTCGCTAGTGGCATTGACAACACAAACAACACATCACTAACGCGAGAACAAACATTTAACTGTCACATAAATGTCTACCTGGGCGGGGAATCGAACCCGGGACCACTTGCTTCCTAGGCAGGGTCACTAGGCTACGGGATCGTCATAATTCATACATTGATTACGATTGGGCCTATTGAGCCTGGAGCTTGGTTAATAGTCATACCGCCTCCCGAGCGAAACGTGCTGCGTTCGATTCTCGATCGAGGTAGACATTTATGTATTAGAAAAATGATGTTATCGGATCTCAGTTGTTTGTGATGTTCCATTTGCGTTAATAGGCGTGTGTTAATAGGCTGGATATATTTAAAACAGCATAGTATTGCTGTAGTTAGCAAATCTCGAAGAACATTCGTGACATCGAAGTGAACACAATGAAGACAATGTATCGGTGTCAAACCGTCTTAAGCCGGCTCGCCATCGGCCGCCAAGTAGGGCGCTCCGACACCGGCACCGGCACCGCCGGACGGTCGACGACCAAAATCACTCACCCCTATCGGGCCAAGCATCGAGCAGTTAGTTGTATCGCCCCTCGACGAATTTTATGGATTACGCCACGAAGCCTCATTTAAGTATACGTCGGTGACACCGATTTGTTACAATTATAATGATTTTCAAGTGAATTGGAAAAGTAAGAATGAGATTCAGTTTATTGTGCGGAATGCTGAAATTTACTCGTATGTAGGAATGTCAAGATGCAGTTGATGTTAGTGAGAACATTGAAGTGATCCGAGTCGCTCTCGGCTGCTGGCGGCCAGCGCGCCGCGGCTGATAGCATGTGTTGTTATGGGCCTGCAATCAATACGATGCGATAACGCGCTCTGAATGGAGTCTCATTATAATTCTTTCCCGTATGTGTGTGGAATAAATAGTATATTTTATTTTTGCGAGTGCAGCAAGCAAATGTGCGCTATTAAATAAAACGGAGGTGCATCGGAACCGCTTTCTTCGAGCGGTGTAAGGTAGGTCGAGAATAAAGTACATAGTACATAAAAAAATACCAATTGAATTGAGAACCTCCGCCTTTTAGAAGTCTGTTAAATTGCTAAAGTCAAATATAATTGAGCATTCTCGACTGCTGACTGATTAGTTCTCGGACAAAATTAGTGATTAACGTTTAACTATTTTGTATAGACTATTGTAAAAAAGTGATAGAGTTATTAAAGAACCTGCTATTCAAACATTTAACAGTTCATATGACCAGTGAAAAAGTAAAGAAAAGCCTAACCTGAATTGTAAAGGCAGAGGATGTGACAGTGAACGCGGGAAATTAAAACGAAATGAAATGTGATCGAACTAACGGTTGATCCCGCTCTTCGAGCAGCCGCGAGACGCCGGCCACGCCGGCCACCAGCGCGCGCACCCCGCGGAACACCGCGCTCACATGGGGCTTGTTGCCCTCGGGGCAGATACCACCGTTGCGGACAACTTCCTTCTTGTCCGGAACAGAGCGCTTCGTACGTCCGGCCACCGCCTTCGGCTTGCTGGCATACGAGTACACAATTCTCTCTCTCTCCACGGGGGGATACAAGGTCTCGAGGCCCAGCAGGCAGGCGACCTCCGGCGGGGGCAGCAGGAACTGCCCGGTCTTCACCGTCGTCACGAACCGGGGCTTGTCGCCATCGTTGGATCCCGATATTTTTCGCGTTCGGTTCTTCAGGGGCGGTCTCTCCATCTTGGAAAATGATTTCGTTAGGTTGACTTCCGAAGCGCCCACATCGATCCGCGGGTGCGATCGACTGATGGCCTTACACGGGGACCGTCGATCTTCCGAGCCGATGCCGGGGTCGGAAGCGCTGAGGGTCCCGTCGCGGCGGCGGTAGCGTGTGGGCCGCCGGAGGTTGGCCCGCAGGATCTCCTTCTCCTTGAGCCGCCGGAGCTTGAAGTCCAGCGCGCGGGAGAACTTGGGGTCGAGGATGGTCTGTTGGCCGCCGGCGCCGGCTCGCTCGGGCTCGCGCTGCAGCGGCTTCACCACGTTCACGTTGCGGGGCGGCGCGCGCTCCGCACCTTCCTCCTCATGATTGATCACGGTGAACGCGTTAGATTCGCCACCCGACATGTGCACCGCGGGCATCGTTCGTCACGCGACAGACATTACTCTAGAACCGCTCCGCCGGTCGTCGACTCGTGCGGTCGAGGGTGTTCGTCCCGCGGCGCGTCGGCCGTGGCGGGGTCGCGTGCGGTTCGTCGCGGCGGGCGGCGGGCACTGAGCGCTCGGCCGGCGGCGGTGGCGCGGTGGTCAGTGGTGGTCGCCGTCCGAACGATCGTCATTGCCGGAGTGTTCGCCGTCGCCACGTCCACCGGCCGGCAACGCGCAAGCGCCGCGCGGACTCGAGGAGGTAAACACGTGAACGACAGGGAAAACACCGCGACGTTTATTTCCTGTCGACTCGCAGTCGAGTCTGAATAAGCAATAGGTAAATTAGTAATTACGTCCACCTGTATTGCATATTCATTGCCATTGGAGTTTTTTGATTAGCATATTTTGTTAAGCTGTACGTTTGTTATCGAATCCCAGGCTATGATATCTAATACAGGATTAAGATAAGTAGAAGTGTGTGTTTACAGCTACACCTTGTCAAACGTGTTGTTCCGTTGTTTGATCACTATTCCTATAATAGTTGTTCTCTGGGCCATACGCATTTTGTAGTTAACGCCACAAATAACGAAGAGGCGGCTTCAAATGTTATGTGCTAATAAATAGGGACACAATTCCTATCACAGTCACACTAAACGCAATGACATTATAATGTTTACTATATTATACTCTATCAGGCGTTGCTGTGCGGAACTCCATTATTACAAACTAAAAGTCAATCTACTTTACAACAATCCGCGACAAAACAGGTATGATGGTGTTACCTTCATGCAAGCAGCACTTCCCTCCCTCCCACACAGAAACATGCATCGAAACAAAGATACATTCATATCACCGCCAACACGTGTTAGCCCCAAAACAAGGCATCATGAGGGTAAGTTAAACGGTTAAACGCATACAAAAAGTAGATTTATTTTTTGTTTGTATAATATCATTGCTTAAACGCGTGTTTTATAAAGTTCAAAAGTCACATACATATTATGTACATTTGTTTGTTTATACTCATATGTTTATTGTCGGTTGTTATTATTAGTTGTTATTACCCCTTAGTCATCCAGAGATTATTTATGTAGATCCAGATGAATAGGACGCGAACGGACATGTGAAGCCAAACTTTCGAGATATGAGATACTCCATCCGTCTTAAACTTGTAGCCGGCTTCTCCATGCCTCAGTTTATCACATAGCACAATATACCAGCTTAAAGTACCTTCGGGAATAAACTGGATGGCACAGAATCCAGCGAGGGACCGGACGTAACCTCATCCGTTGTTCATGACGGCGCGCCACGAGCTGGGGAGGTCAGCGTGGACTTAAAGATGGATGGAGAAACAATTTAGGTTATTCCAACGTAACCATTGTAAACCGTATTCCATTCCAATTCCAATGTAACCATTGTAAACCGTATTCCATTCCAATTCCAACGTAACCATTGTAAACCGTATTCCATTCCAATTCCAATGTAACCATTGTAAACCGTATTCCATTCCAATTCCAACGTAACCATTGTAAACCGTATCCTATTCCAATTCCAACGTAACCATTGTAAACCGTATCCAATTCCAATTCCAACGTAACCATTGTAAACTATATCCCATTCCAATTCCAACGTAACCATTGTAAACCGTATCCCATTCCAATTCCAACTTAACCATTGGAAACCGTATCCAATTCCAATTCCAACGTAACCATTGTAAACCGTATTCCATTCCAATTCCAACGTAACTATTGTTTTACCTATCTACTTTGTGCCACTGTAAACCGCATTCCATTGTAAACGATCAAACATTTTCGAAACGAAACAGTTGTCTTCGGCACCAGCAATTCTCCTTGATCTTCCATACTTATCGTGTTTATGTATGGTGTAGGTCGTTATCACTACATAGTATAAAACAAAGTCGCTTTCTCTGTCCCTGTGTATGCTTAGATCTTTAAAACTACGCAACGGATTTTGATGCGGTTTTTTTAATAGATATAATGATTCAAGAGGAAAGTTTATAATGTATAATATATTAAAGTTTTGTGTAAATTGGTTTTCCCGAAGCGAAGCGAGGGCGGATTTACTAGTACAATATATTACTTATTTGACTTTATACAATATTTTATTATTTGACTTTGTAAGTTTAAAACAAAAGATTACATTACAGGCGGTTATAACATCGGCTTACCTTCAGATCAAAGAAGTGCAACTTGTGTACTTACGTTGTGTACTATTTATTCTGTAGCATAATTACGGATATGGTGTTCGACACTTGCCAGTTGTCAGACTCCGTTTAAGTACAAATTTAATAGAAATTTTATCAGTGAGTTTAATCGCATTTTTTTTCTTTTTTATGCTTAAAATGGGGTTTTAAAAGTGAAATCTAGAATTTCTAGGTATTAAATGTTAACATTAACGAGACCCGTCACGAAAAGTCAAAAGGGCCAAGTGCCCGTAATGTTTAACGTGAGGTCAGCGGTAAAAATATATGATTTTAAGAAATTGTTAATTTGGTTATGTAATCGGTCGACCGACCTTGAGCCGGGAAGGGCCCTTGCCGGGTCGGGCTGGGTCCACGGACCGGATGTGCGTCAGTCCCCGTAATAACAGGGTTACGGCGCTACGCGGAGCGCTACGGCCCGATAGCGATCTCGTATCGGCGCTTCGGCAGCGATGACGGCGGCGTCCACTGCTATAGAACTTCTTGACATATACATACATATTTCATTGAACAAAATGAGTTCATCACCTCCTAATAGTAAAGCTTTAACGGGTAAAATCTGTAGATTGGATAATTTTAGTAAATTCGTTCGTATATAATAGAGGCAAAACATAATTTATGGGCAGATTTAGACGATACTTGGCACATTTATAACTTATATCAAGGATTCCCGCGAAGTTCCCGCAAGAAAACAGATTAAAGGTAGTATGGAGGTTCTGCAAAACCGTTAGTAATTAAATTTTGACAGTATAAATTTGGACACTGCTAATTAGAAACGAATTTGTTTCTAATTTATAGAATAACATATTTATCCCTAAAATAAACAACAAGATAAAGGCAATGAAACGAAGTGCCATCGGTAGGTACATTAAAGTCTACTTTTTTCGATACTGTCTCATGTTCAATATAAAATAAATGATAAATTGTGGTAAGTGCACTCCAATTAATAAAATTTGTAATTATAGAATTAAAAGTACCGTTTAACAATTTAACAACCGTTACTAAGCCTGTACTGCGGGTATTTATCGCCGGCAACCAGCGGATAAGTACTCGTACAATTAGTTCAAGAAACAATACCTCGGATAAATGTAGTCGTCTGGCAGGTTGCATGTGCCGTGAACGTATAAAATAATATACGAGTATCAAACATACGATTGTACGAATGTTCAAGAATTAAAAACAAAAATATCTGGCACGATAACTTTGCGCCGGACTTAAGTAATGGCTCAAAGAACCCTCTCATTTCGTGGTGAACGACGAAGGGGCAGGCGGGGACGGGGTGGGACTGGGGTTCAGCCAGCGGCGGTCGCCACGTAGACGGCGGAGCACGCTGCCCACGCTGCCCACGACCCCCCACCGCGGGGAACCTTCACACTGTGGGTCACTACACACCGCATTAGCGAAACTTTTCATACGTCCTAATTGTTTTATGTTTATGCTGGTGTAAGCGTAATTGCTAAAATACTTTCCACCACCGAACTTACATATAAATTGTATAATGTCTGAGTAAAAAGTATATCATAAAGTAATTTTCAGTGTTTGGCTGAAGACAGACCCCACGGAAAGTGGCAATAATGAATAGTAGTTATCGACATGAACTCAGCCAAGATTTATATTTTATGTGGGTATTAGGGTCCTTTCCTTCCTTTCGGAACCTCGGCCGCTCTCCAGGCCATGCCTAGGCATGGAAGATCTTCCTTTGCTAAAAGGCCTCCGATTTGGCTTCTGGTGACTGGGATCTGGTACTACTATACCCATTGGCACACGTATACACGTGATACACGTAATCGACGTAGATCGACAGTGTCACGACCGAACAATGGAACATCCGACCGACCAGAATGACGCAGAAGTCAACATTATGTTTGCTGTAACGTGTGTCGTTTATTCAGAAACAATACATTATTTAAATTTAATGAACAGCCGTATGCCCCAAGTAGTTGAGTGCCCGTTGTGCACGAACGCCGCAGAATAGTGGCGCTGGAGTCAAGCAGGTCTAGTCAAGGTTAAGGTCGATGATCCTCCCTGCGCTGTTAGTGCTGTGACGCTAATTGGCCGATGTATTTCTTGATTAATAAATGGTTGACGTGGCGTCGACATAAGAAAACATTTGGTGTACATTCATATTTATAACGTGTAGGAATAACATAAGTGGTCGCTGTACCTACTGTGAAAAACATTTACATTATTATATTTAAATTTTTAACCGCTGTGGTAAAAGCAGTTATAGCCAAGTGCTTTGAACGTTGGACCCCCCTACCCGGGAGGCCGGGGTTTCAAACTCAAACTCAAATCATTTATTTAGTAAGTTCCAATTCGCCTTCGCCGGAATGTTCACATACTTTCTGCTCTGTACTCTGTGCTGTTTAATCCATTGGCCCCCTCTTATCTCCGTGACAATTTTGAATATCGATACTTATCCTACAATCACATATTATGTACTTTGTTCCTCTTATAATCTTAATTTACTGATACCTTCACACACCTCATCATTCCTTCATAAATCTTTCACACTCACAGTTATTCGTCTCTGGAACTCTCTACCTTAATCTACATAATTATTAGGAAAGCGATAAGAGACGTGGTGCTTCACTGTTGGCCTGTAGCCCAAGCTCAAAGTAACGCAGCGGGCTATGGAGAGGACCAGAAATGATGAAATCCGTAGACGAACGAGGCTAACCGACATAGCTCAGAGAAATAGCCGGCTGAAGTGGCAATGGGCTGGCTACATAGCTCGAAGGATAGATGCCCGTTGGGGAAGAAAGGTCCTCGAGTGGAGGCCGCGTCCCGGAAAAAAGAGCATAGGTCCCCCTACCAGGTGGACTGAAGACAGCCGGCAACCGCTGGATTCAGAAGGCTCAGAACCGGTCAGACAAGCGAAAGTTAGGGGAGGCCTATATCCAGTCCAGTAGTGGACGCATAATCGCTGATGGATGGAAACGATGAGCAGAGGTCACGCGAGACTGAGAACTAAAACTGGCGAGTTAGCGAAATAAGCTATATAGTAATAATGCACATGTTACTTATTATCCGGCTTGCTGACAGCCCACAGTGGCGCGGCCTTGCGGCAGTCGGCGGACGACGTTGCTGAGAGCGAGCTTCACATGGGTTTCATGGAGGAATCTATCCAAGATTTACAAATCGAGTGACCATAAACCGTTCACCACAGCCGTCCTCTGTGCGGTCTCTATGGTAGTCGCGTGGGGCACGCGGCGGGCGGCGGCGGCGGCGGCGGCGGCGGCGCGGCGCACGCGATGCTTCGTGATCACTTTCGGCTGCTCGGTTCAAGGTTTATTTAAACAAAGCTAAACGAACAATAATTATCTAAAACACTGTGACTACCGTGTACCGTGCTTCGAACTTTATATTTATGTAGAGTTTATGTTTTAATCGTAAAAGCCGCTCCAAAAAGATAATTTCATATTTCCTGTCCTTGCGAGTGCGACCATCGTATCGTATTACCTACGAGTACGATTTATGTTGGTTCAGTTTGACACGCTGGTAGCGGTAGCTGGTCGCCGGTCGCCAGTCACTAAGCACGGATAGATTCCCCGTGGATGATAATGTGTCATCGTACCTACGATGTGGATGATGATGTACAAAGGTATCTACTGCCTATGTTCAGATGAATATGTATATACGAATGTAGGTATATGAGTGAATTACTGAAGTGCTCATAGCCCGGCGCGGCGGCTCGCGTGTTTCGGATGGCACGTAAAACCGTGTTCCCGGTTGTCGCAATCGTTAAGCCACGTCGGATGCTTTCAGCGGCATAATAAAAAAACTACGTTTATAAAACCGACTTCAAAAACTAAAAATTATAATCGAAAGTAGTAACGGGCACTCACCAAGACGGATCCTTCTTGAGTTTAGCATTGTTGTAGAGAGCCCGCGGCGTGCTAGCATACGTGTACGGGCCCTTGGACTTTGGCACCTGCGGCCCTTCGACGAGCACCGAGCGCACCGACACGCTCATTGCTCGCGGCGCGCTGCCAGGCGCTCGCCACTAACAAGAAACACTCCTCGCACGCTGCGAGTATGAAACAGCACATAAAACGATCCAAGAATCAAAAATGATATCGGTCATTGGCGTTCACTGTCACCGCTCGCCGTCCGCCGCTTGGCCGCACTGACACTGCACATGTTTGAAAATCGAAGCTGCCACTCACATCGCAGCCGTGGACATCCCTCATTCTGCCGAGCGAACTGCACCGACCTCGCGGCGGACACGCAATGAATCGTCTTCGAAATGGTTATCCTTTATCCGATACATTTTATTTATCAACGAGAGAAAGTAACCGGGTCAGCCCAGCTCGAGGAACAAAGCGATGTTTACGATGTAGACAATAACAGACAGGTTGTCATGGTGACGGATCAACCAAGCTCACGTTTCCGGCGGCGGCGGCGGTCGCTCGGCCCGCTCCGTGATTAAAAGATAAATAGAGTGAATGGGCTGTTAGTAGGTACGTTTTACTTTTACTGTCTCAGCTGTACTGGCAGTATCTGTACTGGCTCGTTTGTCCGGCTACATAAAAAGGTTTCTAACGATATTTTGGTTGAATAGTAACAAACAGTAATAACACCTACAAACAATAAAATTTATTTATTGCTCAAAGGTCGGCAGAAGACAGGGTGGCTCGGAAGCAGTTCGTTAGCTCCGCCACCAAGGCTTACCAGAACGGGCACGACCTTTAGCAATGAAGAACATGACAAAGTCGAAGGACATCATACAAAAATTAAAACAAGTCATATAGCTTTTATAACTATAACTTTAAGCTATTTTACTTAAAATGTCATTGGTTTTAGCCCCTATTTCTACCTTCAGTTGCTTTTCAACCGCCATCTCACAACATTGCGGTACCTAATCCAACAAAGGAATATCATCACTCTCACTGTCACTGGAAATAGTAGACTTTGAATAATTGACTCGCTCTAATAATATGTACTTACCTACTTATTTTAGTTTTTAAGAAAAAACGATAGTGCGAATTTGTGACTTACTTATACAACATTTAACCTAAACAAATCTTTTAATCCAAGATCGAGATGTCCGGAAATTCTCCCTTAAGAAAAATAGTGTCCATTACGTCTTCAATTGAACAAAATATACTTTCCAAACAGTCTATTTTAATAAAAAATACATACCGGGATTGGCCAATACCGGGATGCCGGCATTGGAAGCCCTACTTAACACTAACTCCCTCTGGATATCAAAAAATAAAATTGCGTCCTCTGACAAAATCAAACCCAAATGTAACTTTTCAAGAATAATATTATTAATTACGTAAACTTTTATTTTTGACATTTTCTACCATAAAATTATTTAAGTAAGTACTTACTTACTTTATATTCTTTTGAATTGTAACTTTATTAGGTACGTAACAAAAAATCTAAATACAAAAGCATAATATAATTATATACTTACTTAAATAATATTTTAGTAGTAAAGTAACACTGTAATAAAGACATTTAAGCTATTTCCCTAGACAAAATTGCAAAATGTATTTATTGTATTTCAGAAATTGAAATATGAAGTGTATGTTACGCCATCTATTTGCCCAGTTAGAAACTAAATCCCTTACGAGTGTACTATGTTTTCGTGTGATTTTGCTACATCGATGTGTCCATAGATGGCGCGCATTCTGTAAACAGTTGCAACTTTTGCCCACCCTCAAATTGGTCGCTGTAGGGCACGTTGTGACTTGGAAATTGGAATATAATTTTAATAACCGAGTAAATTACTGACTCAACGCATGTTTTTTAGAATCGACTGAAGAATAAGGTGATAATGAGCTGATACTTTGTATATAATTATGTAGAGCATAACTACGTAAATCCTTCACTGCTTCTGCCGTCTATGGAATGCTTTTTTTTATTACTTATTAATTATAAGTTAACGCAAGACCACAATCCCACCTGATGGTAAGTGGAGATGTGATATGAAATGCTCTTCCTATTCGTTGCTCAGTCAGTCTTCTGTATTTATATGTATATCAAGATTTACGGCCGAAGAACAAGAATCGGCCCTAAAGAGTGATGGGGATTTCATCATAAGTTCAGCATCATTTAAGATGATGGTTAATTTTTTGCCACTGTCTCATATTGCGCAGTAGTAAATAACAGCAAACGCTCTACCAGACTTGAGGATCCGCACAGTAATAAAATATGATATTTTTATGATTTCAACGTGCCAAAAATATGTATGTTCCCTAAATTCGTCATCAGCTCTTGGACTAGGAGTCGGGCACGCCCGCGCAGGGATGACCCATAAATTTTCAGCCCCACAATCTGAATAGCTTGAAAGCTATTCACACACAATATCGTATAAAAAAAAAAAACATCATCGCAATAAATGCCCAACTGCCGGACTCTGGTGTCCTCTTACAATGTGAGGAGTGCAGGCCATAGTCCACCACTTACTAATTATAGTACGTAAAATAGCCAAGTACTAATTATAATACGCACATAATTTTTGACAATTAGTGGTGCGTGTACGATTCGAACCCAGGCCCTGACCGGGAGTCCAACGTTCAAAGTTCAAACCACTGGGCTATCACTGCTACCTGTAGGTCCAGGTGTTGATCACTGAACTATTCGCGGCAGTGTCCAATCTATATAACACTTGTTTCGTAAAAGTAATGTACACGTACACGTTGTTGCCTAAGTTGCATCATGCTCTGGAGAATCAGGGGATGGCTCTTGTTGAGATTTGATAGCTTTATTAAACGCGTTATGAGTGAATGTTGAACTTTATTTCTTAGTAGGTATGGTTACAATATTCTATGCCACTGTTACAATACTAAATACGATAATTCAAATATAAACAGAAATAAAAAACAAGCAATGCCGTTCTGCCCTCTTTGGAGCAACTCTAGTATGAATTTACACATTTCCCGGCCGTTAGCGCGCGCACCGTGCCCAATGCGCCCCGATGAAGATGTCATAAAATAATGACAATATAACTTTCCACGAGATAATTCTTTCTTTTGACAACCCCGACAAACGAAACTTCTAAGCCTATTAAGGACCCCACAAATTTAAACTGTACATGTCAGACGTTAAGTCCAATTTGCCGTGCGACTGTCGGAGGCGAGGGCGTTCCACTCGAAGCGCTGCCGCTGGACAGGGTTGTCAAAGCGTACGGCAATAAATATAGTTGTCTTTCACTTAGAGAGGAGAGAGGGGCTTAATGATCTGTGCGTAATGCCCCTGAAGCATAACTTCCGACTCTTTTGTCGTAAAAAGTCGCGCGTCCGCGACCCACTAATGTCGCTTTTTATGTCGTCATTACAGTTTGGATACAAAGAAGTAGTAGGTACATATCTAACCTATTTATACAATCTTCGATAACCTACCATTTATCATGTATGTTCTTACTATTTTACTATTACTTTAATGTATGTACAAATACAAATTAATGTAAAATTTGCCAATGCATACAAACCGTATGTTATATGTACATATGTACATCCGATATAGGAACCGCAGATTCCTCTGCCAAGCCGCCACCTCCCTGGTTAGAACTCCCCATCATATTCGTACCACCAAGCTGCGGCCAGGACCCACCTGTTTGCTGCCTCTCCAACATCTAGACTGAAATCATTTAAGAAGGAGAAAGATAGGTAAACTACCACCACCATGGACCAGTACCGACGGGATTAAATGGAGATCCAGTAGAGAAGTTACGGAACTGGCTTGTCATTGGCATAGTGTCAAGAATGCATGGGTTCGATACCTACCTCTTCATTCTGATTTAATATCTCTTCATTCTAACTTAAATTATTAAATTAGTGTACTTTAATTATGTATAATCTAGTGTAGTAGTCGTAATATGAAAGAACTTACAAAAAGTAGTTTGATGACTTTTTGTAGATGTGATTTTATTTTTTGCGATTCGATTCGATGCAACAACACTGCGATCTAATGATGCTGCTAGATCCGGCGCGTGGCGATTGATCGGGGGAGTTTTTTATTTGCATTAGACCAGTACAACGCGACCGTGTCTCGGGAACCGGGGGGTTGGGGATCGGGGGATGGGGGTGATTTATTTCGATTGTACGCTAAGTTAAAAGTTCCAGGAAATGTTAGTCAGATAGTTGATGATTTAATTGTTATACATTCCACTTCTTAGAGGTTATGCTTCAGGCGCTGGAGCACAGCACCTAATAAAGTAACGATGTGCAAAATTGAGGATGACGACGATGGTAACATTATCAAATGGTAGTAGGCTAGCAGGGAGGTAAACAGGTTGTGTAACTTTGGAGCAATCAACACTCGAGGTACGTGAAGGACTATTATTGCTCGCCGAGCGAAACGTTTTTCTATCGACGATACGTATACGCTTGGACCGGTTAGCGATTGCCCGGTACGCAAGTAGGGTCTGAATACAACTCGAATAAAACATTACGCGAGATTGTTATGTATAAGAAAGACGTGTTCAGCAAATGCTCCTCTGATGACTAAATATGGGGCCCATTTACACCAGCGGGCTCCTAGCGCACCTCCACAGGGCGCAAGCTGCGTCGCACCGCGCGGACATGGCGCACCGGTGCGACGAGACACGCCGACCAGTTTTTCTTCCACTGGTCGACAACTCGAGTCGGCGTAGGAATCTACCCTACGTTAAGACATGTCGATCAATTAACAGTAACATCCATTTGCCACCTCGCCGTGATGGATGAGACGGGTGAGGTGTATTGCAATTAATGGAAATCTGTTGGCGCGGTGCACGATCGACTGATACCGAAACTGTGACTGCATTTAAACTTTCCTACACTATTTATTACTCACTAATTCACGAACACTCCTGCCTGCTTTTGCTTTGGTACAAATGTCCATCGTACGATGACATTATTTTGATTTCAGATAGTATGATCAGTCCCATTAACCGATCATTGCATTTCGTGGGTTATCTTTTATTTGCAGGTTATTCGAATATACATAACTTAAGGTAATGTGCCGCTAGCCCACTAGTGATCAGTAAATGTATCGAAGCAGCATTATCCATGTCGGCGCAGCCTGCAGCACGCCAGCGGCCAGCGCGCTCCACGAGCGGTGGTCGCGGGCGGTGGTCAGGTAAGCGCGGGGGGAAGGGGGGGGGGGGACACGCCGCGGCAAAAACACGGCTCCGTCCAATTTATTAGAGCACCCATACATATGTATCGTGACCCGCCGCCGCTGAAAAACTACCGCTAATGAAATCGATTGAATTAAACATCAGATGGGCCATTTTGGGGATTGCTTGGGACACTCCGGGACAAAAAGCGGCGGAGCGCGGCCACTCTGCGAATGAGTAATTCGGCTCCGGGCGCGACTGCCGCGACATCTCCGGACATCGGCCGAGCGGCTTTCAATCACGCTTGTTAAGGATGCGGCTTTTAGACCTGGCTACGGACAGGACGGGCGTAGGTATTTGTACTTACCGCTATATTTAAACGTGACATTAGGCAAAGTAATATTATTATGTCAAAGTAATGGCAGCGTAACAAAAAACAAGTAGAAAATAAAAGAGAAAACAAAAAGATTATTGTTATTAAACACATGTCACGGCCACATAGACGTAGGTACATACATTATTAGGTACTTCTAATTGCGGTCACACTCTCCCATCCCTATGCGTGACCATACGCTAAAGAGACACTACCACTATTTTGTAATCCAAATTCCCTGTCGCATGTATACCTAATGCAAAGCAATGCGTATAGCTGGTGATCAAACCCAGGACATTCGGCAGGTTTTTCTCAATCGACCTTTGATGTAATAGAATAAGATTTTAAAATGTTATCAACTTAACACTAACAATATAATTGTCTCAAACCGCATGCAACGACAAGGCATATCACTGAGTATGTATCTATATGTATATGCGGCGCCGCATAAGGAAGTGAGCTTTGATATATTCTGAGCAATTAAAAGTCCCACTCAGTTGGCATACAAATAATGTAATGAATGCACAGAGCTCGTGTAACGTGTGAATGGTGGCGCGGTGATGCTAGTGAGTGGACATTTTAAGGCGTATGATGCAGGGGAAATTATTGTACCCAGATTAGATTAATGGTGATTGACTATGCAGTCCTTGACTTTGAGCGCACCAACACGAGCGTTCTGTGGATGCCGACGAAAACGTGGCGGTTATGAGATACACATTACATAGGTAGGTTAGGAGGGTATATAGGTTAGGTAGTAGGTTACATGTTTCTGATTTTGTAACATTGTTTAAACGAATACTACTTACAAACTGAAATCATTTATTTCATGTAGGTATTTTAATACACTTATGAATTTTGAAACGCTTCGCTGGCCCTGAAGGAGAACTCTTTTTACACTTTTTTTGTAGAACCCTATAGTGCTCCGGGAATACCTCAGAAGGATGTTCATTCCACAGTTTGCAGGTACGGGGCAAAACGATCGTGAGAATCGGACCGTAAAGGTGCTCCACGAGTCCAATCGATGTGTATCGATTAACTTCAATCTTCGGCGAGTGGTGTAATGATGGAAGGGCGAAGTAGGAAATTCATAAACAAATTGGAGCTTTCGCAAACAAACCTATTGCATCTGTTATGTACCTACTGTTGAAGGAAATATCGTTATTATAAACGTAACCTTTTCTAAATTGTATTACTACACGATGAATGCCGTCGATAACTTTTTCTGACGAAGGCTAGTTATGGCTTTGATCGAAGTTGGTAATGCACCTTGAGAACGTGGACAATATAGGGAGGAAGTATTTAGGCCCAATTATATAACTCTCCAGGGCTGTGGCGTGGATCCTAATTAAAATGATGTTTTGTCGAAAGGTTGCAAACGACCGCCATACCGGGCTGCTCCGCAGATGGCACCAGCGATCGAACCAATCGGGTGCATTTATTATTATTTTCAATTTAACGACCATTAAAATGTATGAGTGGAAGACACTATTTAATATGGTAATAATGAGGAATCCTTCCGTTCCGCTGGCGAGTCGCATACCGGTCTCGTTACGGCCGTATCGAGTGCAAATGCTCATACTCATATGGAGGCTGAAGCTTTGGTGCGTGTGTATAATTGTACAATTATAGCTGCTGCTCAATATGTAGCCCCAATGACAATAAAACAAACTATGACATTATTGGAAATGACTACGTACACATTGCTTACATTTTAATGAGACAATTATTTATGCGTTAACCTGCAGGGAAAAACATACAACATAACAGTACAAATAGTCTTGAACATCAACGACTGCTAATTATAATTACCTCATTGAGCTTCGGGATAAGCATCATCTTACCTATATTAACAATCATGACAAGGTACGTATTGAATATTTTGTCCTGCTTATAACTACTTTTTATTTTATTTTTATTTGGGAAACATACAAATTTATCAAGCGTTTACAATTCAGCTTAGATAAATATAAAACAATTTTCACTACTAGGCAATACATAAAGACAAAATACAAAATAACAGTCGGGAGCAATTAAAAGATAGCGAGATAGAGACTAGATAGAGACTACAGCTTGAATATCTTGTATTTACCAATGCTGCTGTTAATTATATCTAAATGTTGTAAATGTTTGTTATAGTACTCACAAGTGTCACAACAGCGGTATGTATTTAAATGTCGTAAAAAACTAAATGGTCCTTATTTAACTTGATTAAATGCAGCTGATGTACACTTACGCACGGGAGCTCATGCAGTCGGTGACAACTCGAGCTGAAATCTGTGTGCGGTAAAGCATTATGATTGTAATGATATCCTGTAATATTGGACTGTAGCTGTTACGATTGGTTGTGTTTTTCGATATTCGTCGAACGAAACTTTGCTTTGAAAGCTAATACATTGATCCGAATCCGATCGAAATTGTAGAGTTAGGAATTCGCCTTTACTGGCTCTGCGGTTGTGCCACTAAATACAAGTGTAACCGATACTTACTAATAACTTGAGTGGCACAGAATCCAGATCCAGCGAATTCTCGTCAATTGGAGAATCGACGTTGATGTTCATTTAGTTTTGCTGTTTATCCGTACATCACATCTAAAATCTTTCCCGTAGCGGCGATAACACGTTGGTCGAGCCCAGCTGTCTGAAGGTAGTTGTGGAGTGTTTGATTAAATGTACCAGTATGATTTATGAAGCTTTCGATGATGACGGATCCAGTGGTAAGAAGGCACTACTATATGAATGCTGGACCTCGCCGAGACGATCGCGGCAGGGGGCATATTAATGCTCTGGAAATAGGCCGCGCCGAAGGCCTGCTACTACGTATGGATTATTCTGGAAAATCTCGTTCGCGCGCTGTCACTCAATTCAAATGGATGATAATGTATCACGTGGTGCCACGTGACCGCCGCGGCCCGCTCCGCTCGCATCTTCTCCGTGTAGGTACCGAAGTCGTAACCAACTCTCCATTATGTTAACATAATTATTATTGTGGCAGCGAAGGTAAATAGGTACTATAGGGACGATAGAATATTCGATGTTCAAGGTACGGAATTAAGTAAGGTTGTGTGTCCGCCATTGTCATACAACGGACAAGAGGACTAGTGACTAGAAATAGTTTTGTTAATGGTTTAAAATATTAAATGAGCATGCAGCACCATCCTTCGCTGCCACCCATGACAACTGTGACCATAAAAAGGCACAAGCTGGAACTAGGAAGCAGCGCATGTTAGTTGGTTGGTTAGTAGGTAAGAGGGCTAGGACAGGGACTGTTAGTGAAAGTTGATTGTTTTTGTAATAGTCCAGTTAGTATAATTGGTACTAAGAATCTCGTTCTAATTCGGTCACAGATGTGTTCCCTCTGTGGACTAAGACGATGCCTCATGTGTTCAGTTCGTCGGACAATGATTTTTTCTTTTCAAATAGTTCACATTCTAAATTTATTTTGTGAATAGGTCCGATGTACATTAAGCAACAAAATGGCGGAATACAATAAAATGTGGCGCAAGTAAATCGTCGAGAACATACTAGATCCATTACTTATCCCATTCCTCACCTATTTCAACTGAATAAATAATTCGTGGACAAATTCTTTTTCTTTTTTTTGATTCGGAACTTGGGTTATGAAATAGGTATAATTTTTAAAAATACAAACATTTGAGTTTACACACAGTTTTAAAAATTCCATCGCGGAGATCAGAAGCGGCTCCCGCCGCCGCGACCGCGACCATCGGATATTAGCGCGCGGCTCCATCCAAACAAACATTGGTGGTCTGTGGAATAAATGCTACAACAACGCGATACTGTGACCGCCGCGCCGCGCCGAGACATGTCGACGCCGACGGACTTTCAGCTCTGGGCTTCTGACCACTGGGAGATAAATTGCAGAATTGTGGTGTTCGCCGCGAGAGACGGAGCGGCGCGGTGTATCGCGAACTGCGGTTAGCGACTCCATTCCATATCTTGGGCGCGGGTCGTTTGCAGTATTTTGGTTTATGTGGTGATGAGGAATAGTGTTTACATTGGCGTGTGGTGTACCGCGCGGCGGTCGCGGTGCGGCGGCCGATGCTCGATATGCAAATGGCGGCTACCGTATTGACCGCGCTATTGTTCCGCGGCGCGTCGTTTATTTGGTGCAGAAGCGCGCACGCGCATGTAACTTATGGCTGCGGCTTATCCTCGTCGACTGCTTTTGTTTTAGCCTATTGTCGATTGTTCACTCATACCTCGTAATATTTAAAATCGCTGCCCTTATCGATACCTCATTTCGCGAACTGGCGGCTTACTTACTTTGTAAACCCGCTCACTTTCTGAGGGCTACGTCGCAATCACTATGGTTTAAACGGTGATTAAAGTATCTGCTTAATCTAGAGCATATTCCACAATCCTCCATTGTTCTTGCGGGGGGACTGCTTCTACCATCTGTAGATATTTTTATATTAATAGCCAACAAACTGTCTGACAGCAAGTGGTCAACGTTACCCGCGGCCATTAATAACACCAAAAGCATTACCGATGATTCGCCAGCCAACAAGGCATCGGGAGATCTGTATTACTTCTCACTGTTCAAAATTACCACTAATATGTATAAAACACACGTCACAGCCAATTTTAGAAGAAGAATGGTAGTAAGGTCGCAGGTACGCATGAGTACCGCCCGGAATAGCCGGTGGTGGCGCAGAGTCCAGCGATCAGACAGCGACAATGGAGAGATGAACTCGATATAAATGTTGGCTCTGACACCGCAGACAAAAAGCTTAAAAAAAAGCATGGTACCTGTTATCTACTTTTTTCTTTCCTCGTTTAATAGCTTGTTGCCCAAAAATGGCTTTTAAATTTTCGTTAATTAATTAGAAGCCTCTGTAAAATATCGGTTTTAAATATACTGCATAGGGCGACGATGGGACAATGCATGCAATTTGTCATAATAATAATTATGATTGTAAGCAATTTCAAACGTCAAGATATTGCAAGCACATCAAATAAGATTATTATCTGGCAGTATATTCACCTAGCATGACGCGTTATTACCATACCGAGGTGGTCGCAGGTTGCGGCGGGCGACGGGGTGCGGGGCGCGGGGCGCGGGCTCCGTGTTATCTTAATTGGTGACGCTGCGAGTTATGGTCGTAGGCGTCGTAGCCCCGTAGCTGACCGCTCCGGTTACAGTCGAGCTAATATTAATAATGTATGTTATAGTATCTTTTAATAATATATGTAGTTTGATGTTAGCATGACAAAATGAAGAACAACAGTGACAGCCTACAGGTTTGAACGTTTGATTCTCAAACAGAATGGCCTGAGTTTGAGTCCTGTACTAATCAATCACAATGCCACCACTAATTCCACTGAATTACCACTTGCCTCGGTAAAGGAAAACGGGTCAGAGGACAGGAGCAGCAGCGGGGCGGTTATGGGTTGCAAAGAAAAGTGACAACATTATAAAAAAATACTACATAATTTTGGCTGCAGTCGCCACGTGACGTCCCCATTCCTGAGGACAGAAACGGTACCTACTCTTTGTTTGTATGTATTATGTACTATATTTATGATGTACACAGGTGTAGCGGGGGTAGTTTTGCGGTGGATTCTTTTTAATAGCCTGGAAGGGCTGACGTAAATGTAGACCGTCCAAAGCTAAAAAGTGATACAATAAATATAACCCAGCTTGTAAAACTGACATGTTCTGTGAGTATCGAAAAAGTAGGCAAGTTTTCCGAGTCACAGGTTAATAAAATAAAAGTTTTGTAATAAAGATGTCACCGACTCGTGAATTACGGCGGGACTGTAAGCTGAGGAGTTAACACTTTGTTGGGCGGCCGCCGGCACACTCTACAATATAGCTCATTGGGTGTATATTGTACAGTCTACGAATTAACGCTGTAATAATAAACTCTAGGATTATAATAATCCATTGCATTTTTAACACAAAAAGTATGAACGATTTTAATTGTAAAAGTGCTTTTGAAACATGTTGCGGAGGATCCACAATGTTTTATCATAATAATATTCTACTGTAGACATTTACTAGTAATTATATCATTGGTTCGTTAAGCTCGACCGGGCTCGATCTGACCACATCTTGTCGATCTGTCAAAGTGTTGTCAGCGGACAAAAGCGTTCTGATACAACAAAGCAGGGTGATGCGACCGTGGTCGGGAGCGGCCGGGAGCGGCCGGGAGCGGGCGGCGGCGATGAACTGGTGGCAGTTTATTAAATTCATCTGCGCTGGGACCGCATAAATCAGCCGGCCCGACCGCCATATATCACGACTATCCATAAAGAAGTTCAAAAAATTGCGGCTGTCGAGCAACTCGGTTGTTTTTTCCTGACCGTTTGTTTAGCGAGGTGGCAGCATTGTGCCGCGCGCTTTGTGCCCCGCCGCGCCTGCCGGACAATGACGCACGAATTCCTGGATCGAACGCGTAACGCAATATCATATTATATTATTTTTGTTTTAATATACCAGACCTTTACTTAATAATAAATGAATTAATTATTGAGCTAAAAAAGCTCTTAACCATGCATACAACATATCTATTAGAAATCCAATCTTAACTGAGGTATATCCATGATGAGTACATAGAATCAAAAATATTATATTCACTTATACGGTTTATGTATGCAGATGCAGATGATCTAGTAATATTAGCAGATACGTCCTCGCAACTCCAACTTATGATTGAGTCTCTACATAGAGTCAGCATAAAAGTGGGACTAGAATTGAACATAGAAAAAACAATGGTTATGACAAACAGCACAAAGAAACAAATAAACGTGGGAGGGGAACCCCTAAAACATACAAATCAATACATATACCTAGGCAAGCAAATAAGCTTTGACAAGAAAAACAACAAGAAGGAAATCGCAAGACGAACACACAATACCTGGAACAAATATTGGAAACTGCGAGATATTTTCAAAAGCTGCCTGCCCGTATCCCTGAAAACGAAATTGATAAATTTTTGCCTATGTCTAACATACGGATGCCAAACATGGAAGTTTACAAACAACGCCAAAAACAAAATAAGAACTTGTCAACGAGGTATGGAGCGGAGCATGCATAGTTAGTTAATATTAGCGCTCGAAGCTATCATAGATCAGTCAGTTCAAGGAAGGGATTGGTGTTGTCATGAGCGTGAGGTATTGTCACCTTTATTCGCATCACGTGACAGACGGTGTGCTCACGCAGCACTCGGAGTAAAAACGTCACCGAACATCAGATAACCACCTGTAAGCGAGCGATTAATCTGGGAGGCAGGTACCAACGAACGGGACTTTGGGGTTGCGTTTTTTGCGCCAGCTGACCTCCCTTCCGCGAAATTTCACCAGCTCCAAGTCCCGCGGCCGTTTGTTTAATAACAACTATAACTCGAGTCGCGAACGCCAGCAGCCAAACGTCGTGTAGACTGTGTGGAGTTCTGTAGTTGCCTTAGTTAGTCGTTAACTTGTTAAACCTACCGAGCTGTGATAGTAATTCGTTTAAAACCTCTTTTCTCTGGCATACTATATTAAGCTGGCACATGATTCTGACAAAAATTATCACTTCCAAAGCTTGATAGTTTGCAAACTTATTGCTTAATTGAACACACTCTTTTTGAACGACCTATCCGATGTTACCCCCTACGTGGGTTATGAGAAAAACTCCCCAGTTTACGTGTAGGAGACGCACTCAAAATATATTTTTAAAGATTTTACCTTGTCGGCGTGATAATTATTGTACGTGCCAAATTACAGCTATAACCATAGATATAAATGAATTTACATCAATGGCTCTGTCAGTTTCTGAGCTAAGCCGTGGATGGACGGACTAAAATAGTTCCTACTTTTCTAGTTATCTACAACGAAAATATACTTGTTCTGGGGTCTAGCGACAGAAACCAAAAGATCGCTCTTATCAAATCCGACGTGTATCGTTCATCGCTCGGACCGCAGCACGTCGGCGTCGCGGCGAATGTCGATATTATTGTCGATGTCGTCAAATGAGAAATTGATTTGACAAACAAGAATAAGAATGAGATCGCTAAGAGGCGCGGGCTGCGGGCTGGGGGGCGGCGGGGTGCGGGGGACAACATCTACAACCCAAATGTGGGATCAATTATTGATGACTTCTCGAAATCCTGCCACCGTTAACTTACGTCCCCGCATACATCACGGGTGTTTTTAGAAATTATATCGAATGATATGCGTTTGACCGGCGCTAAGTACCCTCCCCCCCGCGCCCCGCTCCCCGCTGCCCGCTGCCCGCCTGTCACGCGCGTCCGTCACCGTTTACATGATTGCCTGAATTATTCATTTGTTTTTAAAAGCTTTTATTTACCTAACTAAAAATGAATGTATGTACTCGTATAAATGGAACTATGTGAATTCGGGCAGAATCTTGCAACTCAATTTTGAAGCAAATATCCCGATTGAGCTGAAATTTTGTATAGGTACACGTTTAGGTTGGATGACAATAGGTACATGATTAGTTGTGTCTAAATCTAACATGGCGGAACACACAACATGGTGGACTAGTTATTTTTAATGCACTCCCACAATATGGGTACCTATCAAATGAAAGGGCTTGCTGAGAATAACTCCAAAAATAAAGGACGTCACGCTACATCCAATATGGCGGGATTCTAAAGATTTTTATGCTTTCGTACAGTATGGGTATCAAATCTTTACTCACGTTATTTGCTTATTCGTAAACGGGATCAACGTAAATGCAGCAGGTGAGTCGCCCCCGGGGACGCGCCCGACAATCAATGATTCACGAAACCACATTTACTTACATGAGGTACAAGCAGGAAGCGTCGATCCTCGGCGGTGTCAAGGTTGCCGGTTGCCGGTTGCCGGTGACCCGCGCGGCGCCGCGGAGGCATGTACATAGGTACAATGCATTTTTACTATGTTGATATAGTTGATGTAAGTGCCTTATGTGTGTTGTACCTGGCGATGCGATGGCGTGACGTTTCACGCGCTTTCTATCTATTTGCTACACTAGATATCTTAGAATCTTCTTCTTAGTCGAACACTCTTTTCAAAGTGATCGGGGTGATGAAGAACATGGAGGGTCGTAAACTTTCCCGAGGGTTGATTTCTTGGCGACGAGGTCTGTCGGTTAAAGGCGCTGGCGTATCATCAATGGAAACATGCCAAAAAACTTGACAACAATACGAAGGTAGCCCCAACAACAGGACACGTAATATGGAGGTCATGTTGTTGTTTTATTAAGAGACGGAACAATAACTCGGTCTAGGTTTAAGATTGCAGATACACGGTTTATTTTAAAATATAAGATGAACTGCCGCTACATTTGTTTGGATTTGATAATAGCTGCAATTTTGTTATGGAAATATGCATCTTAAAATTAAAAATATAGGTTGTCCTCGGTCCCTATCTTTATTCGAAATATTCTGATTGTTTTAGTGATGACAATAGCTTATTTAGGTTAATAATGAGGTCATTTTCAATTTAATTTCCTATTCTGGTGATATGAATCTGGCGAGTTCGAGCCTCGACGTGTAAATAGACGTGATGGTATCTTGGGACTGCACCTGTACTTGTGCTACGTGATTAAGGAACGCGTACAGAGGCAGGTAACCCTTCTTGTGGACCAAATTGCCGCCGATTGTTGCTTAGCGCACAGATTTGAAACAAGAACAAGAGAGAAGGTACCGCAAGTATCCTTGCGCTATTTGGGTCATTTCCAAAATTTATGGAGAAATAAAAATAATAGATAAAACAACTATACGCTTTGTTTATAATGTAATGTAGTAGGTACTAGGTACTTATAATATAACCAATATCGAATGAGCATTGTCGGTAGGCAGATAATTTAGGTATGTAGTAGGTAAACCATTACCAACACTCAATAAGTAATGCGGGAAATCAACAGAATTATGTTGTAGTTGTACTTACGTGTGTATTGTTCTTTTATTTAGCTTATGAATTAATGACTGAGTTAATGATGAATGAATTAATGATTTTTTGACATTGTGCACTGATTATTTATTATCATTAGATGCTTTATACTACTCATATACCTTTACTTTATCTTTTGTTTATTGTTTAATTTAACCTTATACAATTTGTTTTTTTTTTTTAATTTTTTATTTTTTGTGTTGCTTTTATCAAGGATCAAATGTATTTTTTTGTATACCTAAGCATTTTGATTGTGATGTTGATATTTTGTTGTTTTAATATTATGTTATGTTTTTAATTAGTGTAATTGGTGTGTAAACCGTTTTAATTAAATAAATAAATACGTTTTATAAATAAATTAAGTCTTCATTTAAGTATTTGTTACATGTCGCGGCTATAGTTAGCCACATGTCGCGCGTCGTGGCGGCGCGACACGCCACCGACTGCCACTTGAGAGTGAGAGCGCTCGTATGTAACTGGTTCTCTGCGAAGTTTCCCATTCATAGGATTGCGACGGTGTTTTTGTCGCGTCGCCACTAAATCATATCACTATTATCCTAGAACCCTTTGCCCGATTCTCCACGCCCGCACCGCGCCGCGCCGGGCCGCGTCGCGCCGCTCCCGGCCGCACCGCGCTCAAGACAAGTCTCCACTTGATTTATGTGGGAGGTCACCGGTTAACATTGTTTCCCTGTGATATTTTTTCAAGGCACCTTGCCTTGTATAATACGATATCTGTTGTTGCCGATTTGACATGAATGTATTTTTTTCACCCCCCCGTGAATCAGACTTTTTTAGTTTGATAATACTACTTACTCAGTTTTCCTGGTATATATGGTCATACCAGGAATGTGAGTTTACGCAGCCGTTATAAATAGTAATAACATCGTACATTAAAACATTTCCAATTGAGATATAAGTAATATGTCAGGATACCTCTGTAACAGAATAGAAATTACGAGACAGAGACACTGTGTAGAGAAGAGTCATGTAATGAGTTTGTAACGTTTCACCTCTTATCCGTGTCAGCTCAAACAGTGGAACCGGTGATAATGGAGTGATAACAGTGACAACCGCGCACAGTATGTGATCAGGGCGAGCACAGAGCCACAACACCTAATGAGTTAGGAGCGCACGACGTTGTCCCTCACTACAGTCGGCCCCAACTGCTGAACATGGTAGGAACAGGGTTGGGCAAAATGTAACCATCATTACAGATCACAATTATATCTGGAGGCCCGGACATGAGAGCAGTTGTTCAGAATCAATTATTAGGTCTTTGTATTGACGCAGATTGCGGATGGAACCATTTTTGTGACAGCCGGTTATCTTGCACGAGCGCGCTCGGTCGGTCGGTAGGGTTGACTCACAATGGAGGATTACGGCGTACTAATTAATGTAAAGTGTAAGAGCGATTCTCGACGATGCGATGGCATGGTGTTCAGACGTTGCAAATTATACGATACGTTGGTCTGCTATAGCAATAATAATATGAATAACAACATGAATGACCAACATTGACCTGCACAGACTTTATTGAAGTAAATTATGACTGGGCTGGCGTTTCTTTTTCTTGCATCTGTTACTACCTTATTCAGAAATTGATAAAGTGTGAGGCGTAAGTTACTCATCGAGGTCTCCCTGAACTCTTAAGGCTTAATATATTACCTTTCATTTGCTGGTCTTCTACATCACATACCTAGTTTATTCATGTTAGAAAATTCATATTTTTAAGGATAGTGCGGTCTGGAAACGGTCGTGTGGAAACGTTTGTAAGTATGTTGAAGTGAGGATTTAAGATACCTTATTAACTTCAAGAAGTTAGTCAACCCATATGATTTATTTTCCTATATTATTCTGTTCAAAAATAACTGTTGGCAAAATTTATAGCTTTTAACTGGAATTTATTCCTTATGTTGTCTAAGTAATTTCTAAAAACGCCACTTCACATACCTATCTTTGAGAACATTATAGTGAACATTCATTAATGCAGATTCATTTGCTAAACCAAAGAAATAGATGAATGAATATAGCCGTTATTTTGAACAATCAGGTATTTGATCAGAAGGGGAGGACGTTCAAACCACTACAGTAGCACTCCTTATGAAGCAGATACATTCATAAACAATGGACGTACTAATTACCTGCTGGAACCTTCCGTTCATCCTCGTCAAGCGTACTGGTTGTTTGTCGTGATGGGAGTGCAGGGTGCGGGGTGCGGGGTGCGGAGGGGAGGGGGGAAGGAGAAAGAAGAGAGTGACGTGGAGAGGCCTCTGGGTGCGCTTCGCCGCGTTTTAATTACAATTATAACGACATTTAAATCCGCGCCGCCGCGCCGCCCGCCGCCCGCCGCCCGCGCGCTTACACTCCAGCGGCTACTGAAGATACTTCAATACTATGTTTACTTTCCTCTTCCACTTCGGCCCTTTTTGAAGTGAGTAAGAGTCTGAAGGTTGCAATAGTCGAAAGACATTTATGAATCAAGTTTAATTGTTAGTTTATTAATAAAAGAAGCGTTAAATGTTGAATTATTACGGAAAAATGTTACTTATTAGACATTAGGGTAAAATAATCGTGTTGACTAACTCGTAATTTATATTAAAACTGGAAATCACAACTCCTTTATTTCATAATGCTATATAATATGGAAAGCTAAACGTTTGATGTGGTGGTATTCATGGAAAAACTTTAAATTCAAATGGATGGATGATCTGTTATAAAGTACAAAATTGTACTTTATAACAGAGCAATTTTGCGAGTCTGTATCCGCAGACTTTAATACTAAAACGATAATAAAATAAGCATATTAATTGCATCATTACAATAAGTACTACGTGTCTACCATGTGTACACGGATTTTATGTAAATTGCCTATCGCCGTATCGCGCGATTGACTCTACGAATCAACGAGTATTATTAAATAGATTTAGGCTTCCTGCTAAGTCGTGATTTAGCTTTATTTTTGAAGACGTTTCAAGGGTCTAGCTGATGGTATGCCACACGAAACATGTCTCGCAATAATTAATACTTGTTGATGTTACTTTATGCCTAGAACATAAGTAAAAATTAGTTTCGCTGATATGACGGGGTTGAGTCCGATTTTTCTTTAGTGTTCAAAGTAACGAGTCCATGTAATCATCTAACTGCATATTATATCATTAATACTTACTAAATTTTTTACTTGCTGAAATTACAAAGGTCTAGGCGGATCTGGGATCTTGTTCTAGGTCCTTATCACTACCATACTTACGTAATATTTTATCGTAACCATACCTACTATGGAAGTGTGGACTTGATAAACAAATTTTCAGCTTAGTTACAAAACGCAAACAAGTTGTTTATTGTACCGTATATTTTTATTTGTTTTGTTTAATAACTCTGTGTGATGGTCGATTGAGCAAATCTGTAAAGCAAAGATTAGTTTCCGTGTCAAACAGTGCGACCCTCTCTAATGTATGCGCAATAGTTTAATTTAGCGCGACATCTCTCGCCCCGCGCACCGCCCGCCGGGAGGTCTTACCCGCAGAACAAATTAAAAACTAAGTCCGACGTCCTGACAGGGTTTATTGGTCGGTATTGGTACATTAGCATATAATTAACTGCCTATTTGTGGAATAGTCAATGTGGCAACTAAAGAGCGTCATTAGTCATGAATTATGACATTTATGTGTGAAGGTGTGTTTTCTTAAATTTAGAAATGATTGCTGTTATTCAATAAATATTTACGTTGATCCTTCGTGTTTGTGTACAGCAGCCACCGGCACCTCCACCTGAAGCAGCCGCTAGCGCAGTCCCCGGCGTCGCGCGTCGCGGCCGCCGCGGGGACGTAACGAGAGGGACGTGTTCGAGTGCGAGCCTCCGCCGAGTTTCGTTTGAGATGCAAAACGGCCGCGCACCGACACTCGATCGTCTCCCACCCAC
Organism: Ochlodes sylvanus; assembly: GCA_905404295.2. Taxonomy (NCBI): domain Eukaryota; kingdom Metazoa; phylum Arthropoda; class Insecta; order Lepidoptera; family Hesperiidae; genus Ochlodes; species Ochlodes sylvanus. Next base: position 14,792,227 of record FR990128.1, on the reverse strand, counting down.
TGCACGGCGCGCGGCGTCGTGTTCTGTTACTTTTAAATACATGGATTAAAGTTATGAACGGCATCATTATGGCCATTCCCCTACGCGATATAAATATAAAATTGTGGCCCTCTCCTGTTTTGAGAATGTTTTTTGCGCCCAAAGACTACTTCGGGCCGTTGTCTTCAACAAGACTTAGCAGTAATGGGTCAGCGTCAGTTCAACTATAAAACCTCGCTACCGTTCCCATAACCGAAGTCAATCTCCCCCCGAACAATACTGGTAAACTTGTTTACTCTAAAAGCACACAAATAAAAACGCAATAAGTAGAGGAAGGGGCCGCGCCGGCCACGCTGCGCCACGGCGCGGCGGCGCGGCGTCAATCAATCATTGCGCAGTCACGTGTCGATTTAATGAATTGTTTGTCAATATTGAGAAAGGGAACAATCGGGAGGTCGCAGGCCCCGGCAGGCCCCGGCGCCCGGCGGGACACCGAGCCACGACCGCGTCATTACAAACCGAAGAATTTCTATTGAAATCAATATGTTTGTTGTCGATTCAATACCTCTTTCGTTAACCGCATTGTTCTTGCGGAATCGCCGCCATTATAATTGCGACCTTCTCTACTTCCTTTGTTGTAATAAGCGATTCACATTTAAATTTATTTAATTGACTTGAGTTGAAAAAGTCACGGAGATTATAATTGATGGTTTGTTAATATTATGTCAATAATTTTGAACTTATTGGCAATGAACACGTACAATAAATTTTATAACGAAATCTTACCTCCCAAGTAGGCCATACTGCAATGTGGCATGTATCCAAACTTTATAAAATTCCAATGTCCGTGGTATAAAAGGGAAGGAAGTATGAAACAAATGCAACCGACAAAGGAGATCCTTAACAGCAACAAATTGCACGTTTATAATTTACCAATACTTAAGTAATTGTTACCTTATATAAATAAATAAACAAACGCTAAGGGTGGTTTTAGGGCTGTTTTACAGTGACGCTTACCGCCAGCGCGGTTGGTAAGCCCGCGGGCCACGACCTTTGAGTCTCTTGGATCGTTACATAGTCGCGCCGTTTGCCCGCGCGCGGTTGATGCGCGGCCGAATTGCCGTCAGCGCGGACAAACGGCCATGCTCGTTTGAAATTGTTGTTAGAAACCTTACACAGTTATCTTTTAAGAAAATGTAATTATTGCGTACCGAGTGCACTTCGGATCTTGGTGGCGATGCCAAAATAATATTTGTAGACCTTCGACCTCCCCTCATCCTGAACATTTCTAACGTTCACAAAGGAGCGTTATTGCTTATTTTGGGAAAGAAAGATCGACACATTTTATTCCTGTTCTTCGCTTGCGATTGCGACCCTTATATGTACATTATATTAGTGGTGTTTCTCGAGGCGGCGCGGCGGCGGCGGGCGGCGCGTGTCATATGCTGCTAACTAGTACTATGTCAACGGCTTCTTAACCTAGTGCTGAAATGACAGAGTGACACGGATTACGGATATGTCTCGCATACGGTGCCCACGAGGACAGCCGCAGCTTTACGCCAAAGGCACTGTATAATATCTACCTACGGGCCTACGATAAACACGCTAATTAATACGCTGTAAGGTGTAATAAGCAAAAATACGAGACAAAGTATCTTTGGAAAAATAAATACGAACTACAATAAATTTCCACAGACGATTCGGTCCATTGCTGACTTTGCTGATACAGATTATTTTAAAAGAATACTACAAGAGTTTCTACTAGTAGTTTAGCTGACGAACTATAAATATAATTTTTTATCTCTATAATAATAATTATTTAGTAGGAACATCATTTTTGGAATTTGACTCTTGATATTTTTATGAATAATTTAATATAGGGTCGAACTGTCGAATTCATTTTATTATTAGAATATAAGTGGATAATGTAGTATTAATTTAATTACTTTAATTGACCTACTTAATTTATAGTATTGTACGTCCATTTGTGGCAGGGATTTGGCATGTGGATAACTACATTTTGACATAAGACCTGTACTGTGACCCGAATTCCACAATAAATTGATTCTGATTCTATGTTATGTTGGTGACTGGGGGTAACCTGGCTCATCATCAGCAGCTACACCCCAGTGGTTCGTGCGCGCACTCATCGAACGATGGAAGCTAAATGTGCTGCAGTGGACGCTGGTGCTACAAAGGTACAAGTAAGTAAAAGGAACCACGAAACACTTGGTGAGTTACAAGCAAATTACAATACAACGCAAATTTCTTTTTTTTCTTTATTGTACGTACGTAAAATAAACTTGACTGATATATTACGTACGAAGTCTGTTTGGAAACCTTAACCTAATTACCTAACCGATTATTTTTTAAATTAAGCAAATGTATTGTAGGTACACAACAATAAAAAGCGTAACATGTCAGTGTTCGTTATAACGTTTTTCTGAGTAAGCGCGCCACTTAGAGTGGGCGTGGGCGTGGGCGCGAGGGCGAGGGTTTCTTTGAGCCGGAGGTGGCGCCACTCGACGTCACTTCAATATTGAGTTTGTTTTGTCTCGCGAAGGGCGACGTTGATTTAAATGCGGAATCGGCTGCAGCTCCCGCTGCCGAGGGTTTGGAAACGCTTTTATTTTTATTTGCCCTCCGAGCACCTTTGCATAGCCAAACATCCGGCTACGTACACGAGGACAAAAGCGCGATTAGGTAATTTCGACTCGACACCGCTTCGAGTGGTAGAAATGCAAAAATATGGTGATTGTTTTCAGCTCGTCTGTGACACGTTGTCACGCTAACGACGTGACACTCATTAGGAGCACTCGGCTGTCTCGTAGGATCCTATTTGCATACTTTGGCTTGTCACCTTAGTTTTTAAATACCGCCACGCAAAATTGTGATAGTACATACTGTTTTCAGCACAATTTCAAAACTAAAACTAGGCACCTTTTTGAGATACTGATCATTTAGTAAGTTCTTCATAACACTGAGTAGCTTTAGTACGTACCTAGATATCAATTTCAGATATCATAAACGAAGTTCAAGCTCCGTCAGCGCTGGCAAGTGTTCATGAAACATCATTGTACACAAATGGTATCAGCCAGCAAAACATTTCTGGTGAGTGAAGTTGTAGTTACAGCTGCCTGTTTACCGACCCTATAACAGTGAGTGCTCCATAAAACTTTTTAAACTTACTCAAGTCACCTTTTTTATTATCATAGGTCCTACTTACTGTTTCTCGAAGATCAAAGTTAAATTCATCCACAGCGATCCGCTACAATCCGATTTTCACTATTCTGCCATGTTGCCGCGTAAAAATTGGCACTGTATGCGAATATACTTTTGTGATATTTTGCCAAAACTATTAGGTTTTGTAGGTATGTAAAATAATCCTATTAATAAGGGTCGGGAAAACATATATTCAAGAAGGTAAAAATGACTAAATTAAATTATGGGATCTTTGTCCTAAACTTGTCCAATTTGTTGAGCTTAAAATTGCCTTTTCAGTTAAGTATTGTGTTAATTATTTTCTTGTTGCATTCGTCCACTAATTATGGTAATTGTAAGCTGACCAAATCCAATGCACATTTTTACCTCGCTGCAATGTCGCTATGCAAATGAGGCTCCACTGGATGCGAGCAAGAAGTGATAATTCAATGATCTTTATTAATGAGCATTAAACAGTCATTACGGGTAAGTATCGGGACGAGCGCTGGTCGAGCGGGGCCGGCGGGGCGAGTGGGGCCGGCGGGGCGAGCGGGGCCGACGGGGACTACTCCATGTTCTGCTTTTTGTGACAGACTAAGAAACAAGTGACTTAATGCATCCTAGTGTGAATTACATGGTAATGCAAGGACCAGTAGCAGTGCGCAGATGATCTAAAGACGCCACCTGTAGGGCTGAGGACAGGTATGGGAGAGAGTGTTTTGTTTTACGAACTTTGAATTATGGGCATGTTGTGGGGCCTTGCATCTGCAGCGTTAATTATATGTTTTAATTTGTATTTATAGATTAGCACGCAGTCTCCCCGGCCAGTGGGTGTCACACGACTGCTAATTAGATTCTCCCAGGATCACGTTGCTACTATACTATTGCCTATTGTATGGGAGCCAAAGAGGCTAAATAGTGATTTACTCGACCGTCGCCGCGTCGTCGTGGGGATTGGATTGTGATGTTTAGGTGCTAAAAAGAAAAAAGTTTGATAACGTATCTAGTGTCTAGTTACCTACACAGGGAATAATTATAATTGTGCGTAAATGTGGAGTCCAATAACTATTTTTTGCGCAGACAGGCAGAGAATCATGGTTACCAATTCTCAATTCTCTAAATAAATAAATAAATATATAAATAAATAAATAAATAAATTAAAACTTCCCGACTTATCAATTGACATAAATCTCTATAATGTAAAATGTAAATCTAAATATGTAGGTACCTAGGTATATAATCTTTATGAGAATAAATAATAAATGTCTTAAGTAAACCTAAAATAATTGGGTCAACGTAATCCTTAATCCTTAACCTAACGACAGTTAACAACGTCCAAATCTTTCAATGAACGAGTGTAGTAATAGCATAACATAGGTCGATGTAGGACGCCGTGCACTGGGATGGGAACGGTGGAACACCCAGGAAGCGGTCGTGCGACGTGCGGCACGACACGACGACACGACGCGGCGGCGGCGAGCGACGCGCGACGCGACGCGTGTGAACGGGTGATCTCGTGCGCTCAATGGCCGTCACGTGCTCGCTGGTCCCGGCTCCCGGGGGCCGGCCGAGCGGCGACACACACGGGATCACGGGAGGCAGCAGTTGTACGGTGGGAAGCGAGCGATCGCTTTCACCGTCTTCCACCGTCGATTCAACAAGTAATAAGTAGAAACCTATGAATAGCCGCTTGTCCGGTCTTCCTTAACTTCATTATTAGATGATTAGTTTTGCAAAAAAAATGATTATGGAACTCCTAGTCGTATTTATTACCTACAAGGAGTAGTGAAATGATATTAATTAACGGTATGGTTTTTCTACATTCTACGACGAAAAGTAAAAAGCTTATTGCTATAAGGTCGAGATACCTCTAGAAGTATCTTCTCATCTCTAGAGTTGATCTCGGAATTTAGAAGGCTGTATTTACATTATTTCATGTCATAAATCACGGTTGGTCACGTCCAAATTGTCAGTCTTTTGCTAGGATTTATTAGGGTACCTATATGCTTTATAGTGACAGTTCCGTAATGTTCCCGTTGACATGTTGAAGAGCACTGAGGCCCTCCGTGTTGACATTCCGAATAAGATCCTGTTAAAGGACCATTTGGAGAATACAGGACACACTATAGCTTCAAAGACGTTGAAGTTTTTGTAAATAATCCAGACGAACCGCGAATAGAAACTAGCAAATAAAAGCCGCCGACGACGGGACATAGGTAAAACAATGATATTGCAGCCAAAGAAACGATATAATCGCAAGCTGGCACATTTTGATCCGAATGGTTTTAACTCGAGCACCTCGAGCAGTAGGTACCCCGAAATCACAATTGATAGCGATTGTCGACATCTTAATACGAATCAAACGCTGTCGGCACAGACAATTGGTCTTTCTCGACCTAAACCTAATACTAAATGTTCGTGTCCAAATTAAATCAATTACATATATGGACGGAAGTATTATTTATTTATTTAAACTCTTTATTGATTGCACACCATAACATAGACATTTTGGATGAAATGCACAGTACAATGGGTAGCCTTATCGCTTACGAGCGAGTTCTTCCAGACAACCCAACAGTATGACAAGAAACATGTCTGTAAGTATGTTAATATTCGAACGAGAAGTTAGTTTTTGTTGCGAGAGTCGAGCTTGCAAATGTGAGGTATACCTACATGGGCATCTGAATCGAGACAAAATATACACTGGTTTTGTGTTAAACATAATTATAATGCATCAGTAATTTAAATTGAAACATGGTTTATTTTGGCGACTTTATAACTCGGTGTTATTTTATCAATCTTAAGGTACTGTTAAATAATTTATTGTAGATAAAACATACAACATTTTGAAGCGTTATAATGCGGTGTACCTACCCTACGATAAAACATCGTCTACTCAAGTCTATTAGATTACATTGGACAAAACAAAAAAAAAACAACATTTTTCAAGTAAGTCACAAAAACATAATTGAAACCCTTTCAATCCATAATAAATTCCCACAAACGAAAACGAGGCACCTTTTAGGACATAAAATTAAGATATCTACAAAACTGAGTATGTTTTCCAGGTGAATATCTTTATTTACTAGACTATTTCTTACACTTAATAATAAAATACAGATTGTATGGGAAATTGTTTGATATAATTTACATATCAGTAAGGTTATAATACCTAGACATAGTGCTATAGTAGAGTCAGGGGCTCGCGGAAGTATCTACCTACCGAGTGGGAGATCTGAATCCGATATTGATATAAGTCAGCGCACGATCGATCTGTGACTTCATTCAAATATACTTTTATCAACGACTGCAACTGTTTCGAACCCCTGGGATGTTCATTTTGAGTTCGATCGAGTAATGCAATCGATCGATGGGGCGGTACCGGACATTGCGGATCAATTACCTAGGTACATTGAATGGTAGCACGTTCATATGTTATTTGTTTAGTTAAACTGTAGGTAGCGGTGCCGTAATGTATGCAAGCCGACGTCGATCAAACCGGACCTCTACAGTAGGTATGAAACATAACATCTATACAGCCTTTGTCGTGATTACTGACATGTGTAATTTAATTGATTAGGCTCTACTTATATTAGTATGATCTTTGTAGATACTTTTCATTTAAGGCGGTACAACCGCACACCGGCACACGATACAGATCACTCGAATTTTTTATTAAAAAAAACAGTCTCCTCATTTCCGACAATTCAGTTTTAATTTGAAAATTTTAAATTGAATTTTTTATTTTAATTTGGAAAGTCTGGCTTTTATTTTGAAAGTTTATTATTACTGAATGAAGAAAATGCGCTGATTGAAATGAGGGTGAGCAAGCGGTCACCATGTCATTAAAAGTAATCTATGAAGAAAGCAAATAACAGATCCTTATTTTAATAAAACACTGAGTAGCTAATCGGGGAAATTTCAAAGCTAATTCTATTTTTGTGTGGCGGTGCGAGGGATTTCTGCCATTGTTGAATCCAAACCGACTTTTCCCTGATAGCGGGCACCCTGCTGGAGAAGGGATGTAACTTTTCTACGATTGTAAATGTTTTAAAGAATGCGGCTCAGCATAATAATTCAAGGACCAGCGAGCGAGGTTTTATCAATGGCCAGCACCCTCCACATCGCGAGCACCCGGGCTTGCAGCGGTGCGGGCGAGCTCACGAGCGGCAGCAGATCGCGGGACAATTTTGAAAACGGCCAGAAAACATTCGAACTTCGCGAAGTATGCGAAAAGACGCGAAGAGTCTCCGGCGGCCCGCCCCCGCGCGCTGCGCCAATCAGAGCGCGCGCCGCCGCCGCCGGCCGCCATTGGCGCCGCGAGAACAAGAGGAAAAAATGCGCAGGAAAAACAATACCACTCACTTGCACCGGCAGCACTCGAGCCGCGGCCAGCGCAGCCGGACCCCCCGGCCCCGAGGGCGAGCGCCGCGGCGCGCGGCCAGCCGAGCAGCGCGGGGCGCGCGGGAGGCCGAGCGCGGCCGGCCAGCTCCGCCGGTGCGGGAGTGCGGGAGTGGGCCAGTACGGGTGTCGTTGCGCCGGCTCGCGCTAGGTGGCGCGGAGGCGACACTTGCACGCGTCGAGTTCTCATTATTTTGAATGGCGCGTCATCGAGTGGAGGGGCAATTTTTTACACCTCGCCGCGGACAATGTGGCTTCCTCTTAGTTACGTAAGGTAGACTCGGCCTGAGTAGTTGGTACTAGTCTGCTAGTCGTTAGTGTGCGGCCGCGCAATCACGACCACTCGACGAACTAGCCGACTTCGACTAGTTCGCAGTAATTGTAATGGTTTTGTAACATCCATAATTATATCATGCCCTATTAGTACCTGGTACCTAACTTAAATGATTTTGCATGAGTTGCACAACAGCTATGGATGGTATGGAGAAGGTATGTACCTACCGATGAGGGCGTGTAAGTTGACCGGTGCACTTTTTAACTTTTTCTCTTATCTACGCTGTTTTTGTACCTACCTATAAACAAAGTGCCTTTATAATAGAACTATAATAATATACATATACCTACACATAAGTATACACTCAGCGGCACGGAATCTTGGCCAAACTCATAGCGTACGATAACATTTTTTTAAGTGTGTGTAACTTTGTTCTTAATGTATAATTGGGTGGAAATAATGTTTACGTTAATCCTAAGAGGCTAATTAACTAAGTTGAAGTGCATTTTGATTTGATTTCTGAAGTTTAGTTGAACCGTGTCATTTATCCGACGAAGTCTACGTTTTGAATTGTGTTCTGGAATTTGCAAGCGTTAAGTTGTCGAAGTTCTTTGGTTTCATTATGATCAATGAACATCTAAAGGCGCCTTAGGATGCATAAAAATGCCTCTAACACCAAGTCAGATAGCACAAGCAGTGGCATTAGTCGAACTAGGGATGACCCATCGTGAAGTGGCTACTATCCTTAACGTACCGGGTTCTTCGATGCAATATGCACTAAAACGGTATCAAGAGACTGGCCTCTGCACACGCAGACCAGGTAGTGGCGGTGTACGTTGCACGTCAGCTCGTGACGACCACTTTATTGTCTTAGAGATTTTAAGAAATCGCTTCCTTACTGATGTCGAGATCCGGCAGCGGCTTCAAATCTCCAGGAATGTAAATGTTAGTGAGCGTACGGTGAGAAGACGTATGGAGGAAGTTTTTAAGATCAAGAAGACCAGCCCGTGGCCCACAGCTTCTCCCACAGCATAGAGCAGCGCGATTTCAATTTGCCCGCGAACATGCTAACTGGTCTCATGAACAATGGGAAAGGGTTTTGTTTACGGACGAGTGCAGGATCGCTTTAAATGCACCTGATGGTCGACAACGTGTCTGGAGAAGGAATTCTGAACGATATCTGGCGATTACTACCACTCCCACAGTGACTTTTGGTGGAGGCTCTATAATCGTATGGGGTGGCGTTAGTTCTGATGCACGTACAGAATTGGTCATCGTCAATAACTCTCTAACTGCAACACGATACGTCGAGGATATCCTTCAAGAACATGTTGTACCCTTTGGAGGGTTTATTGGATATTACCGATTCATTTTAATGCATGATAATGCACGACCATACGTCGCTCATATCGTAAATGAGTACCGTCAAGAGGTTGGTATTCAAAAATTGCAGTGGCCAGCTCGCAGCCCCGAGTTAAACCCAATAGAGCACATTTGGGATAAGCTAAAAACGACAATTAAAACAGCATCGAACCTACCACAAACCCTTAGCCAGCTTCGAGATGCTGCACTGACTACGTGGCGCGACTTATCGCAAGTGGACATCAAGAATGTCATCCAAAGCATGCCAGACCGAATGCAGGCGGTCATAAGGGCTAGAGGAGGAAACACGCGATATTAAAAAGTACAAAATGTTGTCAAAGATCAAACAGTTTTTAATTACTAGTGCTCAAAACTGCAGTGTTTAATTTTGTGTAAATGTGATTTTGCGCTTAAACTTCATTAAAAACTTAAAAAGACGTTATTTATGAGTAAAAATGATTAAAGACGTTAAGTGGATGAACAACGATTAAATTGGCCTAAATTAGAAGTGTACAAACTGAAAAAAACTGAAGTAATCACAAATTTTGTAGGTGGCCAAGTTTCCGTGCCGGTCAGTATATTTGTATATGGAGATAGGTATAGCGGCATATCGTCAGCAATTATGTGCTCTCTGAAAAGGCGACAAATTGTGATAATATAAATAACGCATCACACTCATAACCCCACACCAGGATTTATTGTATCGTGAGCGCCATGGACACCACACAAGACAAGAACGCAGACACACATAGACCGAAAACAGAAATTTAAACCCCTCATTTAAATTTCCAACTCGCTGGGAATCTAACGGATTGCCCTTGGAACGACGGTCCGGAATGGTGATTGGTAACCATTGCGCATTAACTATAGCTTGTCGCCACACACATGGTGATACGCTTGTCATACATCAACGAGCTTACCGACGCTTGCGCATACAACTCCCGCATAAGGGTGCCTTTCCACCAGAGATGAGCTACGCTACGTTGCTATGGATGCGTTTGCTATGCACCAATCACATCCTTGGCGCACATAGCATATCACTGGTGGAAACGGGTTCCACTAAGCTATGCTATGTAAGCCAGAAAGAAAGGTACCCTTATGCTGCGTTGCTGCACCGCGCATCGTCTTGTTATAGTGTCAAATACAATATAATAATATCAAAAGCTTTTCTGTAAAATAAGTATTGTTCCACTGGTAATCCCTCTTATATACCTACTACTCAATAGTGAACGCAATCAAAAGCTAGCACTACTCGGAGTTGTGTCAACTTGTGTCGAAAGTGGTAACGGACCAAATAATTGATCGCCGACCAGTACGTGTTTCTGCGTGGCTGAGCAACGCGCCCCGAGCCCGATAATTTGGCTTGTTGTTTATTCGCGGAGTCCTCACGTCACCCAGATACGAGGGTATCGAAGCCGCGATCTTGATACATTTGACAGGCGCCCAAACAATTTGGCGCAGCGACCGTCGCCCGCGGCTTGCGGTCGCGGCTCGCTGATCACGGTGATGCGGCAACGTCCGCGGCAGCGGCGCTGCGGCAGCGCTTCGGCAGTCCAGTCACGTGCCGCGGAGCCGGACAGCGCGTTGGAGCGGAGCTGGGTGTTGCGATATGGTTTGTCAGTTAACTTAGGAAACATAACGTGAGCTGATCGTCGGTGTTACAGACACACATGACACCAATATCAGTAGTCCTGTTATAGGTAGTCCGTAGGAATAAGAGGAATAAGAGTAAGAGTCCTAGCCAAGCGGTTTACGCGTGGGAATCTCGAACAGTGGTGGCTAGAGTTTGAATTATGGTCGCTTTAGAATCTAATTATGACTTGCTTCGGTGAAGGAAAGTATCGTGAGGAAACTTGCACACTCGAGATTTGAGCACTAAATTGAAAATCGTATGCCAATTGTACTTGGCCAGCGTACTGAACTATGGCCTGTACGCTTCATACTGTAAGAGGCGACTCAGATCCATAATTTATCCTGTGTAGATTAAATAAAAAAAAACTACTAATTAGCTGTGTGATATTATTTCATATAACGATTCATAAATGAATAAATGATTTTGAATTTGAATTGGAGTATGTATGTACCTACCTACCTACTACAGTTTCAGTTGGTCAACAAATGTACCATAAATTGCTAACTGCCCAGCTAAGTGCATCTAGACGAGCGGCACTGTTTAAAAGTAACAAATCTGTAACATTCACCCATTGACTTATTATTACTAATAAGTCAATGCATTCACCTTTCAAAAAGTACCTTTTCACGTGTAAAAGGGGAAGAAGGTTTTTATTTCAGATATAACTACTTTTATTCATTAAGATAGCTATAAAGAATTGTGTGTCTAACTGCCTAAAAAAGAGAAAGATTACAATATAAAATTATCATGAAGAGTCAATCCCGTGACAATACAAGTTCAAATACAAGACGTGACTCTAGAAGCCTTAAACTTTACGAATGTTTAATATTGCATGACCGTACCTACATTCGTACAGTTTAAGTTTAGTTATATTATAACAGTTATTACAACTTTTACACGAGTAATATTTTAACTGACAATCAATGAATAATTGATTGATTGTCATCTCTTTATTTGCATAAAATAAGATCTAATAGAAAGGACAAGTTGTTATATAACAAAATCTGTTAATGATTAGCTGATGTCTTCGAAACTACTTCTCAGCCAAATTGCATCTTCATAGGCAAGTAGTCGAGATTTCGCGTCTAGTCAGCGAGTGAGTATCCTTTTGATTTCATAATTTATTTATTTGAATGAGAATCAAGCGTTATTTATCACAATCTCCCCTTAAAAATTCACTTTGGCGCGCGCACTTTATATCCGGGGACAAACCTACAGCTACAGACGAGCTAGTGTTACGAGAAACAACAACAACTTAGAAGCACTCCGCACCGAGCGCCGCACTGCGTGCGCGGCTCCGGCCGACATCTATAGTTGGGTCACGTGCGGCGGACAGTACGCGATGGGTATTTTTGTGCCACGTATTGTGATATGAATATGCCACAACTGTTTAAAGTACGTATGGTACCTGTACCTACCTACCATTGCCGACGTGTACCAACACTGAGCTCGCTAGGAAGCCGCGGCGCGCCGGCGCCCGATCGGGTAGATAACCCACTTCAACGAGAACATTTTTCGTAACTGCATTTAATTAAAACTCCAGGTTTTACTGAAAATTGATGCGAAAATGATAACACATCCTGTTCCAGATACTACAAATACCTACCTGAAACCTACGACATTAGATACTAAATTTCGTATTAGTACATAGGTATTAAGTGGATTAGACGTTTACCTAATAAAAATACTGAAACTCATAAACCAAGGTGTATCTTGACATCTGCCTAAACATGATGACACTTAGTTCCAGATGTAACAAGATGAACAGAGTCCAGTGCTCGTTGGAGCATAATACAGTTATGACAAAGGTCCGTAATTATATCCGAGTGGATGTGGCGTGTGGGTATCCGAGTGGCGTGTCCCAACTTTAACTGAGTATCTGAGAAGGTGGTGTTCCAGATTAAGGAAAAGGTCGAAAAAGACGGCAAGGACGACTACACCCCTCGCTGCAATAGGGCAATAATGGTACATGATCATGCGACTCACGATACAGCTAGATATATAGTATACTAGGATCATTCATTCATTTCGTGCCGTTGGGCAAAATGTGTGCTCGATTATACCGTAGTTATATCGTAATACCCAAATCGCATGTTGAAACAGTTGGAGGCAGTATACCAGTACGTAGTAAAACAATATATTTGTGGTGAATTACGTGGTCGGGCGGTCGGCGGGCAGTGGCGTGTGGTGGCGTGGAGGAGTCCAACAACACGGCAGAGTGACATAAATATTGTATAGACGAGCGCGGAATGCGTAATGAGGACGTGCATTTTCTTGTCTGCGATCTTGCACTCCTCAAACTTCTTTGATTTACATTTTTATTATATTTATTTATGATATTTCAAATAATTGTCTGTTAAAAATCGATTAAGTTGCAAACACTCCAGTGTTCCGTATATCCTAAGATAAAAAATTGTGTGCGTATTAGTGTACACAGGTATTTTAGTCATAAATCTTTAACGCATATGTATATTTACATTATATTTTTTAACTTTGACTCCGGGCTTCGAAGTCGTTTAACTTTTAATTCATGTTCATTTTCATCTTCTTACTGTGGTGAATTCTTTAACCGAGTCGGTTTAGAATAAGAGAATATAGGTACACTAAGTACAAAATTTCCTGTATAAGAAAAAAGAAATTACGCAATTTCCCGTTTCAAAAGTCTCATTTTTGGTTATAGGTACTTCCTACAAAAATTTTCGCGAGACGTCGATATAGAAGTTTCACTTCTATAAAAATTTGAATTAAAATTCTAAATCATTTACTTAATCCTTAGGTGGTTTTCAATAGATATTCAAGAGTGTATAGCAAAGTTTGAGAAGCGAAGCGACGGCCGACATGTATTCCGGTCCACACAAGTTACTGGCAGGAGCGGTCGCGGGCGCGGGCGCGGACGCGGGTGCTTGCGCGGGCGCGGGTACTTTTGTCACGCCTTTTGTGTCGGCCGGGGGCTAGGGATGCATACATTTTTTTAACTCCTACACGTTCTTACGGTAATAACAATCCTTAGGTAATTATTATTTTAGAAGCTGGTACTGCAAACTTACAACGAAGCAAACCTTAATATTCTTATGTCAAGGTAATGTCTATAGATATTGATTCAATCAAGGTATAAGTACATTGAATTTTAGTGTCCGTGCTACTAGCCCGTAGTTTGTCCTCGTTTGAATACAATGATAAGCGCGAGCGACTGCATACAGTAACTTAAATACCAAGAGACAGACAAACATTTCGATATTTATAAAGAAATTATCACCTGAGGAACATCGTGAATATGAACCGGACGCGCTTTGTACGGTGAAATGCGTTGAAAACTCGGACAAGAGCCGTGGCCAGGGGTTTTTGCGGCGCGAGGTCGGGGAGCGCGCCGCCTGGTCGGTTTTAATTGCAGCGGAGCGCGGGCGACGTGCGAGAGGCGCGCGCGGCAGTCGCGGCGCCCGACAGGGCTGCCGGGCTCTTGCGACTGTATAGCCTCATACGCTTACATAATACTGCGATAATTCTTCAAGGGCTCAAATATTATGTAAAAAGTTTCCTAATTAAGATTCCACTAGATTTAACATCGATTGGATCGTATTAATTAGTGAAGAGGCATGTGCCCAGTTGCTGTGGACATAAGTGAAAATGCGATGTCACAATTAATAAAAATATCTGAGTGGATTTCAAAAATATAACTACTAACTACCTGTTTACCTTACCACGGAAAACTAAAGTCAATTTATTTTATAACTTTCGGTTTGTCTAGATTGGGCTAGGTTAGGAAAAGAATAGTTATGTAATTAAGTATTCTGTGTCAAATGGCATGAGCAATGATGCCTTTTTATATTAAAATACGTTTGAGAACCAAAAGCTTGGCTAAATAGAATGCCAACTTAGGCTTTTCTATTTTTTCGCGGTAGCCCTATGCGCGGGCGCAGGCGGCGCGCATTCCGCCGCGCTCGGCTCGTTGATATTCCGCGCCCGCGTCGCGCGCAAACCGAACGCGCAAAAAAGACAATGACTTCGTATTTTATACGTCCCTAAACGTTCCTTCGACGTATTGATACGATTCGTCCGCCCTGCCCTTAAACGATCAACAGATTCTGTTTTTGAGGGATTTCGTCGTTCCCGCAGTCTCGGTATTTTTTCTGCGCGCGGACGCATCCGCTGTATTACAATAAACTTATTGTTGCGAATTCTAAATCATCCACCGCTACGGCGACCCGACGAGCTCGGGACATGCGGCCTTACTCGGTTGTAATTAGACACCGGCTCCGGAGCGCGCTGCAGTTGCAGACGGACAGACAGGCGACCCCGCAAAAAGCGCGAGCGAACCGAAGTTCTCATCGAGTCGGATGGGTTTGGATCGGGTGTATCGTAGGTCGGAAAAAAGAATTGAAACGTTGAATGAAAGGATCTGTCGAATGTTGATATTGGGCCGTAATAAATATTCCGGGCAGTTGCGACTTTTTACTTGAGCATATTTGCTGTTAGGCAGCTAACGAGGTGAATCAACTCGGTAGTCGATCGCCGCTGCCGTCGTCTATGTAGCGAGTGTACTGAGGGTTACCGGGAACCTGTTGTGTTTGCTCTCGCTTGTTCTAACACTGAGGAGCTGTCACGAGGCGTGTTTAGCCGCAGCCGACAAACGTAACTAAACACCTCGTAAGTGTTAGATAGTTCCTTCGTAGGGTTAGGCCAAACCCATGAGTTCTTTTAGTGAGGAGTGTTTTACGAACACAGTAGCATTTTGGACGGGCGTTTGTTGGTTAATCGAGTCGTAATTCACCAGTTAATATCAAGTGCAGAGCAAGAAAGCTTTTCAATGTCGTAACAATAATAAGATAACGTTAGCAACTGATGGTGATAATGATAATCTACTTGTATGTCAAATTTAAAGTGTTTAATAATTGAGAGTAAGCCCTCAATAGTTGCCTACATGATACAGGAAATCCGTGTCTATAATTGTATGTTCCTGGCTCAAAGTGTTTGAGCTGGGCGTTAAATGTTACTCATTCAGGACTCATTTTCCTCTTTTGATATTAACTACAATTAATTTTATTATAATGCATAATGTTATTAATTTTATGTGAAATATATATTTTACGAGTATATCACGGTTTACCTCACGTATTCTAATTGTCGGATTCGCCCGACTAGTTTCGGACCATTCCGAGGTCCTTTATCAAGCCGCCGACGAGAGCGCGGTTCCGACTGCTAAATAAAGTTCACATACATAATATGTACTACACAATAATACTACACTGTGTAAAAAGCTAATTACGATTTCTTAACACTACATAATTATCTAACAAAGAATAATTTTAAAGTAAATGAATGCCTTCTGATGGACAACCCTAGTGACTTGTCTCCAGCCATTGTGTCTCAAGCGACGTCTCTCTCCGCCGTATAAGGGCGTTACGACCGCACTGACCGACAGAGTTAGGTCCTTTCGGAGGCGACACGATCGTTACGTCGTCTCGGTACAGAAGGCCTCACGTAATGAGTGAAGATGTTATTGACAAAAGACTTCGACAAACATTTTAATAGCTCATCGGGAAGCACACTGAGACATTTTACATTGACTCCTAACATTCATTCGAGACTTTGAGAGAGGGTCGTTGCCCACTTTATTTGTTCCAATTTGGTTTACTTTGTCTTGTGACTTGTGAGTAGTTTCGTTGAGAGTGTAAGTTGAAAGTGGAGTAACATACATACTATAAGATTTTATGCATAGCATTATATTGGCTTATGTCTATAGTACCTACGTGAGTATAATGTTAAGCAACATCGGGGCTCGCGACCTCTTTAGCGTACGTTCAGTGTCCTGGTTGCAAATTTAGATGAGCTTTTGCTGCATTATCCCACTTTCATCCCGAAGGTACTGTAGGCTTGATGGGAGGTCTGTAGCGCGGCTGGCTAGCTAACCTCCTGCTATTGTCGGCTGCCAACCAACTCGTCGTGTTCCGGATGGAGCTTGAGAGTGTCTTTCCTTCCTGTTTCTTCTACTTGGCCGATAACGCATCGGTGATGCGTTTGGTGTTACAGATGTGCGTGGGCCTCGGTGGTACCTTCAGGTGGCTCGTCTGCTTGTTTGCCGGCTACGAACAGAAAAAAAATATTATGTACTCCAGTTGTTCCCGATGAATTACTTGGTAAGATCATAGGCCTAAAATTTGTAAGGCAACGACATACGATACCTACGATAATCCGGCGGCAATTATTGCTCTATCGGACTCGGTTCACGGACACTCTAGACCTCTTGGCCGTAGGGAGAGAATTTTTCTTCTATGTAGTTGTTTTCAATCCTAAAATTGTGCACCCTACCGATTTGTGCTACTTCTAAATTCCTACCCAAAGGTTGTCTGGAAGAGAGCGCTGTTTAGCGATAAGGCCGCCTTTTGTGTAATTTCTCCTCATTATATTATTAATTTATAATTTCCTGTTTTGCACTATAAAAAATATTTCTATTCTAAGTATATCTGGGAACTCCATGCAATTTCTTTCATTTGGACCAAAACTTATCCGTAGCGCATTGGTGCCGTCTTTAAACCAACGGTTGGGCTCGCGGCGACATGGACTAAGGCAACGTATGTATGTATGTCACGTGAAGTATCCCATTTCGTCCACCTTTGAATTATTACAGATAGTTACAGTTAAATTTAAAAGGTAGATTCAAGTGGAAAATATACCCCGAGCGTTTTTACAGTTTACTACAACGGACAAAGCTACCAATTTGGTAGATGTCGTCCAGGCGCCGAGTGGTCCCGCCTTGCATCCCAAGTGACCGGCCATCGAAGTGTCGTTCCAAACGCTGTGTGAACCATAACCCTCGTGGGCAAGCGGCCGCCGCGCCGCGCGCCGGTCCGGTGGCGGCGGCCGGAGCCGCGGGGATGCGACGCTCGCATACAAATCCTCAAAGAAACAATCGAGGGAAGCCCGCGGTCGTTAGCTCTTATCTAGCGGTGATTTATACTATAACAACATACGCGATACCATCTGCTGCTGGTACTAGCTTAGCTCCGAGCGGGGCCGCGGCGTGCGCTCGCCGCACACTGCGCCGCTCGCGACACAGCGCCGCACAATCAATCTGCTACTCCACGAAGACAGGACATCATTATCATCGCAACCTATAATCGTCCCACTGCTGGGCACGGGTCTCCTCTCACAATGTGAGGGGTACAGGTCGTAGTCCACCACGCTTCGCACCACGCGTCGCACCACGCACCACCGAGCGCGGATTGGCGGACTTATAAAGACAAATCCCGTGCCCCAAACCTGGACTCATTACTATCCGTCAACGTTACGTGAAACCTATGAATGGAGCCAGGGTGAGGCAACTAACTATTAGTTATTTCATGAAATTTATTTATTTATTTGCGACCCCAGAGCTGGCAGCTTTCTCGCAGCGATACCGCTTCCAGATTTTTAATAACTGCACCTACTCGTAGCTACATGTGTACAAAGATTTATGTCTATATTATAGACCAGCCACTTTTCAGTTCTCACTGATCGGTTGCGGCCGTTTGTGTCAGTAAAAATGTAAGGCTGTAATTTGTTTACTCAGGTGGTTTAGTGAGCGTCATTCCCAGGCAGGTAGTTCGTGAGCGGCGGCAGAGGTCGCTTCACCGCACCGTTGTCTTTTATAGTCGCCGGGAATTTTGGCGCCGAGCGCTGACGGCCGGGCTGCCGACATTGATGAGCAGGAAGGCTCAATTAGGACTATATAAATATTTATTTAAATTTTTGTGCTCTTGGTCCTGTGTTACTTTGTATGAATTCATATCAATATTTATAATAATTATAAAATATCGCCTACCTAAGTAGGTAGGTACCTATCTAATTTCACAGTTATTCGCGAAGAGCAGCATGCAGCCCTAAATTTTAATACCTACCTACTGATCGTACTATGTTTTTTCCCGGTTACAAAAATGTAATGTGTAAAACTATTGAAACAAATACCTAAGTGGCACCGGTACCATACCTAACTCACCGGTGTTACTCGCGGACGTGTCTAAGCGCCAAATGAATCATAAAGCCGCTTAATTGTTAGATCAGAGTCGATAGCGGCGACACTGCCCGGACACTCGCCGACAGTTGCCGACAAGCGGCAATCTCATCTCGCCACGATGAAGCACTAGACTACCATAACAATGAGAAGAAATGAGGAAATAAGCGTTAGAATATTAAGATATTTATTAATGCATCAAGCCTACTAAACTTTCGTTAGCAGTTTGTAATAAGTTAAATTAAAGAGTTAAATTTGTAATATAAAATATTTTAATATTAGTTTTGTAATATATTTTAATAGTTTAATTCTTACTTAATTATAAATTTAATATTCTTTAATTTCTACCAGACTACGTAATGTGTACATGAGATAGGAAGTGTACAACGAGGTTTAATCCTTGAACTGATATGACTTCTACATAATAATTGTGTCTAAAAGTTTATAACGATTTGGCGAAAAACAATTGTATAACTAGGCTCTTTGAGCTCTTTTCCATTACATAATAATGATAATTTTGAAAGGTTAGGGTCTCTAGCTATTTGTACATATTAATTGCTTACGAGTATTATTACCAATTCAATTGGAGGACTATTATAGGCAATATGACGCCCAAGGTATTCGTACCTGGTGGTAGATTCAGTTACCTGCCTGACTAGTTTATACTCTTTTTAATAGAATCAATCGTAAATATATGATTTTAAACAATTATAAATAATTGTAACGGATTTCGCTTGCACTATCCTGGACCAAGTTGATAATTAAGAAACGTATTAAAACACGGCTTGTAGAGAAAGGTTATTATACTATCGATGAGTATATTAATGACAAGGATGCTTGGTAATAGACATCCGCATCCGGTTCCGCCCAAGTTAGTATTTAGGTATAAAATGGTAGTACCTAGCAAAAAAGATTGTAATTAGTTTCTAAGCACTATATATTTTTTTTTAAAAGATGTGCCGAGGAGTTTTCTTTCGCCGTTTCTTTTTCTCCTCGTAAGATTTAAAATTTAAAGGCACCTTAGCGAAACGGTGGTAAATGCAAAAAATGACGTTCATAAGTGTATTCTAAATACCTACATGGAATAAATGATTTGAGTTTGAGTTTGAGTTAATGGAGCCTGCTTTCGGGTAAGAGGAAAGCTTGGAAGATATCTTTGGCGTTACGAGAACTAAACTACCATCGGATGGACCATAGAAATGTCCGTATGGCGGCTACCGCTGCGCTACGACAAAAGCTGCGTGTTTACAATGATTATGGTGAGCATGCGCGCGTTACCCACGTCATTCTTGCTTGGAAGCACGTTTAATATGTACTATGTACATCAATTTGTAGTTGCGAATATGATTTGTAGTTTTCCGCAAGCCTCTCCGCCATCGGTACCAGGAGCACATAGACAGCGCACCACCTCGCGCGGCCGCAAGTGTTTGGACATGGTTGTGCATCTATTAACGAATCTACTCGTATGGTAATTCAAGAGTCGCAGTGTATTTCAAACGCTGTTGTCTATCACGTCGCACGTACACGTGATTGACGAACGAAAGAATATTGCCGCATAATTACATATTTAAAGCTGAAATCCAGACGAATCGACGCCTCAGTCGTAATAATTGTATACCCTAGTTTAAGGTGTTAAAAAATTAATAAATAAGCTGAGGAGTTCCCGACGCAAGCAATGCCGGATTCACTAGCTACCTATGAACTTTTATAATAGATAGGTGTTAATAATATTATAGATACCCACATAATTATATAATAATGTCACAGCCGTGGGTAGGGGATGGGAAGAAATAAGGCCGGCTTCAATAGATGATGTTTTATTTTCACTGTAAAAAAAGGTAACACACGCGACACGGTACTATACACTTTACTTCCCTTCACACTTCACTTCACACTCGCGACACTGTACTGTGAAACGGCACTTCACTATTTCTATTTCTTCTTCCCACTGGCGCGCTTCCCGACTCGCTACCAAGACTCGACTGACTCTGCCCTGGCCGGAATCGCCTTATATACCACCAATTTCAAACATTCCAAATTCAAAGGTTTTTTTTTTAATTTATCGTCGAAAACATTTTATAAATTCTATTTTCAAATTTTCTTTTTCTTTTATTTTATTTTATTTTTAATTTACGCGACAATAATATAAATTATCACTTAAAATATTAGCCACAATGTATTGCACAATCCAGGAGATGGCAATCACTGGTTTGTACTGGCAGTCGGTCCTGCGAGCTGATGAGAGCGACGCGCGTGAGATGCCGCCGCGATAGCGCGGCCCGGCGCGGCCCGGCGCGGCCCGGCGGCGGGTCCCTGGGAACCGCAGCCCCTGTACGGACACGTTCTGAAACAAAGTTTTTTTTGTAAATTACGACAAGTTTATGCATTTATACAAGACCTACTTTTTTATGAAGGAAACATCTAGCAAGTAGTATTGAAGACAACTCTTATGTAGGTCTCTATAATAATGATAGGTACGAAAGTTTGGCAATCGTTTACCATGTTGTTTTTTGAACCTGAGCCTAACAATGAGATAGTAGCGCTGAAAAGCAAACATCGAGTTGGATTTAACGAAGCGTCTGCCTACACGAAACTATGCTACCGAACGCATAGCAACAAGACCAAGCAGTCTTATGGCATGTAGAGAGATGGTATCGTTTGCAAATGATTCACGGATGTGTCATGAGCGCATCAACATTCATTATATCAGGAAAAGAAGCATGTCGGGTTGCGAGATCACGAGCGCGGGTGTGCGGCGCCGGCGTCGGCTGCGAGCGCGGTCACGCGGGGACGACGCGGCCCGAATGTGGTCGCCTCGCATATTAGCTCGTAGCGAATTCTCACGTCGACAGCGGTTAGCGCGAACCGCACCGTTAATCAATTGCGGACCGTGGGAGAGGCGGCCGCCACGTGCGCCTCCGCCTCCCGCCGCCCTCGCCCCCCACTCACCTCGTCCGGGAGCCGTCGACCTTACGACCGAAACCATTCGTCATGTTTTCCTTCAACCGTACCTCAGCCTTCGTCCTGACGTTCCATCAGCCCTGCATTTCGAACGGTAAAACTGACTATTTTTAGGTCGATTTCCTTTTGATGGACGCTCTTCGGACGGCTCCAATGCGCGGGCGCAGGCATTCTACGCGGGCGCGAAATACGAAACAATGGCGGTTTAAAATACAATGAGTGCGCCCTAAAATACATAACTTCAGCGACATTCCCGTCACGACCGCGCGCTTACCTTTTTCGACTATTTTGTTCGTGGCTCCGGCGTAGGAGAGGGAGCCGATCACGAACGGTCTCTCCTTATTAATAACGTGGTTTGAATTGGAAATTCTGTTCCGAAATGATAACCGATCGTCCTCCACGTCGCACCCACGTATCATTAAAAATTACCTAGTAGGGAATCCGTACGCATTTCCCTTCCCTTAGCATGCATCGCGGCGCCGAACATCTCGAGCATATTAGATGCGGTCGTGATCGGAGCGGCTGCGATGGACGCGAGGAGCACTAATTGCTGATCGCAATTCAGCGTGACGGCGCGGAGACACGACCGCGGCCGTGGCCGGCACATCCCTAGCCTAATTGTCGCGGTCGCAGCCGCTTAGCATACATTACAATGGAAATCAGCCATTCCGCCGATGTCTTGGTTCTCGAGCCGAGACCAGCTCCGGCTCCGGCCGAAATGCGTCTTATGGTCCGCGAGCTTAGGACGCTATTGAGACGTCGGAGTTTCAGGCGGTTGTGGCGAAGTCCGGCCGTGGCGACCGCGCGCTGGGGGATACTGTTCGGCGAGTGGATAGGCAAATTGTCTAATTAGTGTTGCGGTCACCGGGAGCCACGCGGTGTCTTAATAAGAATTATATGCAAATCCTAATTCCGGGCGAGTGGCGAGTGGTATACTACATATTGTGGTGTCGCAGCGGTGCCGTGCCGCGGCGCGATTACCGGCCGTGTGTATGGCGTTCTCGTCGCCTACCGATGTTCCATGGCTTGTTTAGAGGTGATTTAAAAACGATGTTCATACTAATGTCCCCGAGTTTATCCTGCTACTTTGATCACCAACGTTTAGCGTTTACTATTATATGACTTCTCTGAAAGCCGATATGCAATATGCAACACACACTTACATTCTTAAAAAATATAGGTTATAGCCTTCAACCCATTTATGGTCCACTACTGAGTACGTGTCTCTCCTCATACCTGGGGAGGCTTAGAGCATACTCCACCATGCGGATAGGTGCTATGATATGTAAATATGAATACAAAGAGGTGATCCAAAAGAAAATGTTATTAGCCCTTTGAATAACTTATGGTATAGGGTACATACATGTAGTAGTTGCCAAAAATTTTGGTGTTTCAACTTAAGAATCTATGCAACTTGACCATTGGTTTACAGTCTACACGTGCATACCATTAAAGGGTTTTCTTTTATTTTTGTTATCAATCAGAGACAACTTATTTTTGTTCCTTTTTGAGTGTTCTCAGCTTTGTTGGCAAACTACCAATACTGCAAATGGTCAGTACTTCTTCAACCTATTATCATGTATATCAGTTCTTGCTACATAGTCCTTGAAGCATACGGAATACGTTCGCACGAACACAACTCATATTGTTACGGCCACATCATTTCGTCCGTATAAGGCTCCATCTTCCGCACATGGTCGTCAGCCAGCGCTGGCAGTGGTCGGGCCGCTTCCTGTCGCCGTGCCTCCCTTATCTGCGCCATCCCGCCATCCCGGGCCGGAAACGCCTTACGTGACGTCACGTCACCTGCTCGCGCGCTGCATACGATCCGACATTTTTTGTTTCTCGCTCTTATGGTTCAACGAGGCTGAAGTTCAACATGCAGGAATGTCGAATGTCGACTATGTTGGAGTTAGTTTAGTTATTATTGTTGGAGTAGTTACCTACTTCTTTATTGATATGAGCTTTCGCCCCCCACCTACGAGCGAACAGCGGCCTCCTGCAGCTGCAGCATTCGCATTCTGCAGTATTCACATGGTATTCGAACGTAATACTACCGCTGAGCACAATAGCTGGTGTTAATTTAAGCCATTTATTATGACGATTGTACCGTACCCATCGTTTGCTTCAACCATCATTGCTACACTACTGTATGTTGTTACTGCTACACTACTATGTGTTGAATTTGCATTGCCAAATGTTAAAAGCGGTAATAAGGACATTAAATTAAATAAGGAAATATTAAATATGGAAAGTTGTACAGTATTTCTGGGGATAACTTTAGACTGTAAGCTCCAGTGGGGGCCCCATATAGCGACACTTGCGGGTAAACTTAGTAAGGCTGTTTATGCTATAAGAAAAATAAGGCAATTTACGGACGTTGAAACAGCAAGGCTTGTCTACTTTGCCTACTTTCATAGTATTATGTCTTATGGTATTTTACTA
This sequence comes from Ochlodes sylvanus, assembly GCA_905404295.2. Lineage (NCBI taxonomy): Eukaryota > Metazoa > Arthropoda > Insecta > Lepidoptera > Hesperiidae > Ochlodes > Ochlodes sylvanus. Next base: position 14,767,984 of record FR990128.1, on the reverse strand, counting down.
TGGGGTAAATCTGCGGAAATTAAAATAATCTTTGTGTTACAGAAAAGAGCCGTTAGGGCAATTTATAAATTAAAATCACGCGAATCATTGCGTGAAAAATTCAAAGAAATAGATGTATTAACTGTAGCTTCCCAATATGTTTATAGCAATTTAATTTTTATTAAGAAAAATTTGAGTTGTTATAAACAAAAATCCGATATTACCGATCGGCAAACTAGAAATATGCACCATTTAGTGACTTCCTCGTACCGCCTTCGTAGGGTCCAGCGGTCATTTGTGGGGCTCGGTGTACGCTTTTTTAATAAGTTACCAAAGTCTGTTATTGATTTGCCCTTACAAATATTTAAGAAACATGTAAAAACACGACTATTAGAGAAAGGTTATTATACAGTAGAAGAATATATTAATGACAAAGATGCTTGGACATAGACATCTGCGACCAGTTCTACTCATGTTAGTATGTATGTATTTGTATGTAGGTATAAAATTTGTAATCTAGCATTATTATTTTATTTAAAAGATGTGCCGAGGAGTTTCTTTCGCCGTTTCTTTTTCTCCTCAAAGATTAAAAAAAAATCAATATTTAAAGGCACCTTAGTGAAACGGTGGTAAATGCAAAAAATTGACGTTCATAAGTGTATGCATCATACCTACATGAAATAAATGATTTGAGTTTGAGTTTGAGTTTGAGTAGGCACATCAATAATAAATCAGCACAAAATTTGTCCGAAGTCAGCGAAAGTGAACAAAAACTTATCGTTACAAGAATTCAGCAGTACGTACCATTACTTACCTGCATCTTCTGGATTAATGCCGTTTTTCTCGTGCGCTCCGTCTTTCAGATCCGTAGTATTCCAAAGATTGTTATGCGTGACGCATGCAGGAGACTCGATGTCAGCGATTTTACTGAAGATCGCATTCCTATCGGGGATGTGTTTTTGTGCGCAATCCCATCGATATCAATTCGATCATTCGACGATTGAGAATGTCTTCTCACGATACGATCGATGTTTGATAGAATTGTCCGGTACGTTTCAAACACGTATTTGTGTATATAGTACGGGTAAATGGCTTGCGAGTAATTGATATTCATGACATTGCATAATAATAATACATTGTAGAATTCAGTAGGCTCACTAATTTTCAAAAACCTAGTAAACCACATTAACCACTAAAAAACCTACTTATACCTACTAATGCTTTTTAAGCCGTCAAAGTGACACTCGGTTTTTGTCTGATTTTAGAGAATAATATATGTGATTCTTACTAGACACACTTACTAGATTTATAGGTGTTGAAATATGTATTATTGCGTAAGATTTTTATATAGGTCTTCACCATTTTATGGGACTTAATGTGAAAGTAATGATTATGTAAAAAAAGATTTTTTTCCAAAACTTGTCCCGTACTGTGTTTTTTTAAAGCTTGAAGGCTGACATAAAAGAAGACGAGCCTCCTGATGGTAAGTGGTCATCGTCGCCTATGGACACGGGCAACACCAGAGGAGGAGTCATCAATGCGACGCCGGAACTGAAGAGAACTCTTTTTACACCTTTTTTGAAGAACCCCATGTCATAGCGCACCGCGAATACCTCAGAAGGAAGTTCATTCCACAATTTTCACGTGCGAGGAAAAAATGATCGTGCGAATAGGACTGTATAGGTTCACCACGAGTACAATCTGTGTGGATGGAACTTAAATCTTCGGCGAGTGGTGCGAAGGTGGAATGGAGCACCATGGTTTTGATATAGAGCAGCCGTAATGTCTTATATTGTACTCTATAATTACTCGTCATTGCACAAATTAAATGTTACGGTTCATTATAATTATGAATCATCATCTTCTAATCACTACATAGATACTAAATTTGAAATTCAATGTATAGGCTAGGATCTACGGAGCTATATCTATGTACTTTCTCGACCTAACCTATCCCTCACGTGTTTTCCTAACTGTACTACACCCCTTGGACAGTTTAAGATACAACCAGAACCAGGTTCGGAATCGGAACTTATAAAATGACAAGCTTTCTGCCCAAGGCTTCGCCCGCGCGTAATTCGGTTATATCGCTTTTTAATGAACTCGACGGTGCTTTTTCTTCTGACTTTACAAAAATCCATTCTTAGAGCTCACTTGCGTCACTCGAGGATACGACGATAGAGGACATAACGTCCTCCGTGAATCCATTGAAGAAATAAAAAGTTTCAGTTTATCCCCTTTTTATCCTCTTAGGGGGGGGGGGGATTTCCAAAAATCCTTTCTTAGTGCTCGCCTACACTCCCCAAAGAACATACTTCAGCTTGTTGCGTTCAGTAGTTTCGGCTGTACCTACGTTGTCTGTTAGTCATTCGGTAACGGAGGAGTTTTATAATCTATACAGACAGATTTAACAATAAAATTATGGTCATCCGTCACTAAGACTCAACCAAGACGTCGTTCTCTCTTATTAAATTGTGCAGGAACTGATGAAGTAACGTACTAAACTAACTGCAACTTCACGTGGCGTCGCCGCGCGTGCGCACTGCGCCTTAGTGTCTTGATCCTTGGTATTGTTGCTTCTTTGTCGAATAAATGTACGAAGTAAACGAGCAATGAATGTAGTGAAATGGTCCTGCCATCTTTGTGGTTTTCTTATTCTTACATGTAACAAGTCGAATATTAAATCCAAAAAACTTATTCGTCTTGACCTATTTGACGCCTTGCACTTTCATGTTAGGGTTGAGGGCGAAAGAGTCCTTAGTGTAAAGTAGTCCAAAATTTATAGAGCTGATACCGCATCAAGGAACATGAAATGCAACCTACAGTAAGGTCTATAGGTATACTTATTCACTTACGATATTGGTATTTACACGGGCGTCATGGTTATATATTACTGACTCGAAATATCAAGAGCGGTGGCGCCGCGCGCGAGCCACACACGTTCCTACGAGACGTGGCTTCCTGGCGAGTGGTGACAGCGGCGGCGGCCAGTGCGGCCACGGCTGGGACACGGTTTGGGATATCATTCGGATCTTCTAACTTTCAGTACTACTAACTACAGATACTAAATTTCAGACCCAGCGAAAGATGTTCCGCCATATAGATTAATTGTAGTGAATGAATACAAAAAGTGCTATTTAAATTTGGGTGGTGTAGGGAAGTTAAAATTTGGTACTATGTGTATTTTTTTATGCTTAATCAATAAAATATAAAAAATGAATGTTAGGGGTAGGCAACCCTTATTACTTAGGGGTATGAAAATAGATAGTAGCCGATTCTCAGACCTATTGAATATGCATATAAAATTTCATAAAAATCGGTCGAGCCGTTTCGGAGGAGTATGGTAACTAACATTGTGACACGAGAATTTTATATATAAGAGAATATACATTGGCACGACTACTTACTAGAATTTAAGTTTTACTCTTTATTTTAATGCTGTACTAAAACCAGACTCCTGCTTTTACTAATAAGGTAGCGTAACGGAGTAATAACTACGTATTAAAAAAAATGAAATATATTATCAAAAACTTAGAGAAAAGGTCAAAAATCAAAGATATTATTTCAATTGCCCGTTAGCAGTCGCCGTTTTGAATTAAATTTATTGTTCATTTTAACATCGTCCGATGGCTAAACGTTAACAAAAACACCAACATGTTCAAAAGTTCAGCTTGATTAGTTCGACGAGCAGCCGTTAGATGTCGCCTAAAAACGTCATGGTTTTTGTAGCCACCTGGCATGCATTAGCATTGTATTGTAATGTTGAAATGTAAAGCGTCGCGGGCCGGCAGTTAGGCGCAAAAAACGGATCTGAACGCACTCCGAGCGATCGACGCAAATTAATGAATTATTTAGCGCATCCGCTCGCGTGCGTCCACTGCGTCCACTGCGCTCACTGCGCCCGCGCAGCCCTCTCGCGCATCGTTTGTGTTTGCACAAACATCGCATATCGACACTTAGGTAAACATTATGAATCATTTTCGAGAAACTTTCTTGAATTTACAAATTATTAAATTCATTTAACCTCTACTTCAACAGACGCAAAATTCAATTTTTTCTCAGAATATTTTCGTCAATTAAGGCTTCTCGCCCACGTCCGTTAATAGGTGACCGCTTTTTTGTAGGAGAAAAATAGAACGTACTGATAGCAGTAGTGCAACGCACACGTTCTACAAAAAGTTGGTCAGAAATACGGTCATTTAGCATCGGAGGAAAAATCGGCCCGATTTTCTGTCCTATATAAAGTCTGACGTGGGCGAGAAGCCTAAACTTGAACGTAATCTATACAAATAAATAAAATTGGAGTCTGTTAGTAATATTAAAATAACCAATTTTTACTAAATGCATAAATGGATATACACACACGGATATACATACACGGTGCATATACCAAAATAACATTTTTTACAATTTTTGTCTGTCTGTCTGTTTGTTTGAGCTAATCTCCGGAACGGCTGGACCGATTTCGACGGGACTTTCACTGGCAGATTGCTGATGTCATAAGGAGTAACTTAGGCTACATTTATTTTAGATTTTTTTTGCTAAATGTCACGCGGACGAAGTCGTGGGCACAGCTCGTCAGCAACAAATAGGGTTAAAGGTCGAAAAGGGTTTGATGTTGACCAAACTTTAATCTTAAGTAGACGATAAAACTTACCAATTTGCATTATTAGGAAGCAAAGAACGAAACATTTTTTAAATTAAAACTGGAGAACATTACAGGTGTCATGATACAGGTATTTCATACGATTCATATTTCATACGATCACGATATTTTGCTTTACCAAAATGCGGGATTAAATTAATACACACATAATTTTTGACGTTTAGTGATGCGCAGGATTGTATCCCAGGCGACCCTGTTCTGTATCCAAATCATTTGCTAATTATTGTATGCCAATAAATTTTATCTATATTGTCACATCAATCAAGTACATAATTGTCAATGTCACACACACTGTCACAACTAGTAATAATATCGCTGCATTGCTCTAATTTAAATAAGTAACTTTACCGGTAGCTGTTGATTTAAGTAGTCTTTAGAAATTCACAGAATAGCATTGTCCGAAGATAACTAATTTAAATATTAACTTCGGACAAACTTTATTTATTTAATAAATGACTTTGACATCGACGAGGTAAACAAAAAATTGATGATTTATTCTGATAATACAAAATGGGCGACGGAATAGTTAAGTGTGAACACGGTTTTATTTAGTGGCAATTGTAATAAATTTAAATAAATACATGTCGATGCAGCCTCCGCCGGCCGCCGCTCATTACTATGGAACTATTAAATATTGTTGTCTTCGGCCACCGTATACGTTCGGTCATCCAAAAAATGTGATCGGGCCCGTCGGAAGTGCGCCTTACGGCCGGGGCATACGGCCCGGTGTCGCGTGGCTCGGCGGGCGGCCCGGTGATGGATTTCGGCTCCGAGGCGAGCAATGATTGACGCGAGCGATCGCATCTGAATAATGGCGACGCTGGCGTAACGTTTTCATGAATCGCATGAATATCTTACGCTCTATCTTACCTACTCTCGTTCGTTTTTTGCTCCGACAAACAGATGGCTCGATACTTACTTATAAAGTACTCACTTCTACTATACACTGTTGCGGGCCGATTTAATGAGCATGTCGCAACTCAAGGTATTAGCCATTTAAAAATAAGTAATATAGCACCTTATTTATAACGGAACTCGTTCGAAACATGAATGCAGCGTAAAAAGCGAGCGTTCCACACATATTCTTATCAATTTTTTAGTGCTTTTTGTTGTGTTACTGCATTGTAATTTGCATAGCTACTCGGTACCTATTCCCTTTTACAAGTCTGTGTAAATTAAGATTATATTGTTCTTTGTGTACTTTGAAATAGTTCAGTATCAGAGCAGAGTTCGATTAATACGAAAGCGAGAATCGCATCGAGAAGCGTTATATGGTACTAGATTAAATAATTATTTAAACGTGCTCTTGCGTGCTACGCCAAACCCAAGTCCATAGGGTTCCCGCACGCGGCACCAACACCATGACTGCATAACCAGAAATAGTTACGACCTTCGCGGCCAAGGTTCTCTAACAAAGAGCGGGTCGCGCATGCTCGCGCTGCCTACTTGTCGATTCCGTGGCGCGACGTTCGACGAGTTATTACCGAGAGTGTCGATTGTGATTCCGCCTGCGCCCGCGGCCGAGCCGCATACGCAAGCAGGACGCTGCCGCGACCCGCGCTCTGCGTGCTTTGTGCTGCGTGCTGCGTGCTTCGTGCTGCGTGCTCGGCGACCGCGGACCGACCGAGTGTCCGGAGAGATGCGATCTCCAATTTGAAAGTTTTCGAACGTACGCTGGTAACTGTAGTTGGACTGCTCGCCTAGATCGTACCTAGATCGGGCCTACCTCCGACGACCTCGATTTGAGTAGGAATTTTTGTTATCTAGTGAGCTCTCATTGAAAGCATACGATGCGTGGTGTTGTTGCCGATCTGTATGACGACGAGATAATAATGACATGGTTACGTTTATTTCTATCAGTGCTAAACTACAGAAGATAATTTAGTTTTTGACAAACATAAAAGGCGGTGATATTTTCTTCTACCTATTGACAATCGAAAAAATCTCAAACCTTCGGAAGGCCAACAAACAAGAGTACGAAGAGGCCATACCAGTAACTTCATGCTTATATATCTCCTACGAAGTCTTTTAAAACTCTTAAAGTAACCATATTAACTGTACAGGCGAACCTGTCAGGGACATCGTAGTGCGAAGTCGTTATGACGTCGACGAAACCGACATCTCTTTTAGCAACATCGCAGCGACAACGCAACGACAAGCAACAATTGAATTGACAGTTCTCATTTATGCATTCGAGATGTTTAATCCCATTCTTCCAGATTCACACTAAGTATTGGACCAAGAGGACTATTAACACAATGGATACAACGAGGTAACATGGGTAGATGCTGACCTCCTAGTAATAGACGGTGTTTAGTATAGTGTCGCCTATTAGTTATTAAGTATATTATTACGTTACTTATTTTATTATTTTTAAAATTTTGGTTATTGTATACTCAGCGCCTGATGCATCTTAATGGCATCGTAATGTTTACGCGTCGCATCGTACTCGGCGAACAATTAGCATTAAGTACCGTGTATGTTCTTACCGACATTAATGAATATCATTACAACTCTTTACCGTGAACTGTGTGGTGGTTTTATTTTGCCTTGACGAAGATTTTAATTGCTATAATACCTAAACTACAGCGGCAACATTGGTCACTTCGGCTGGATTATTTACGAATAATTTGTGGTGATAAATTATTCGCGTGTTGGATTAATAAATCTGGAAGTTAAAGTTTAACTAGAGGTCATTGGAAGGTTAACCGCGTGGATGGAAGAAGATAAATTTGAAGAAAAGGCCAAAAAGTTGAACTTATTATGGTACTAGTGTTCCATTGATTTCCACCCAACACTCTGTTATGGTATTATAAGTATTTTGTAAGTATAAAAGCTTCGATTGTGAACAAGGTTGGTGAATACTTACTTTGATTACTTTTAACTATTAGTCATGATCAGTTAATTTATTGTAAAAGTTAGAAGTGATTAGTAATTAATAATTTATTTAGTTACTTTCAAGTAAATATTGCCTTTAGTAATTATCTACACAGTTTCTTTAATTAATTTGTAAAGATTGTTAAGTTAGCATTCAAATCATAATTTATTCAATTTCTTAATAACATTGTGTAAAAATAGTTCAAGTAAGTGTTAAAATCATAATTAGATTATTAAAGTTTGGTCATAAATTGAAATTACATTGTTGTTTCTAATTTTAATTATTCGTACTTAAGTATTACAGTACATAGGAACATCATTGTTAAACACATATTAAGACGTTTTTATAAACTAGCTATTATTACATCAATTCCAGGTTGATTACATACCAGCCTCGCAAGATGACGCAAGAGGTAAAACTTATTCGTCAACGTGCAGCCTACAAAGGACAATTAACGTCATTTGCGAGTTACATCGATGACTTGGATGCTCCTTCTCTAAACACCTTCGAAGTTGACGAGTTGCAGTTACGTATCGCGCGGATGGAAAAAATGTTTGATCGTTTTGAAGAGGTACAGTTGTCTTTAGAGTGCCTAGTAGATGAGGCTGAATCTCACCTACTAGAGCGTAGGGAATTTGAAAAATTATATTATAAATTGCTTTCACAAGCACGTAAAATTCTCAATGATTGTAGGAGGGCCGAGAGTGTTGCGACTGAGGTAAGTGTACGTCGCTCGTGCGCCCACAACAACATTAAGTTGCCTACCATTCAATTGCCAAAATTTAGCGGCTCCTATGACAACTGGTTGGAGTTTCATGACACCTTTTCCAGCCTCATTCACGATAATGACGATATAGACAATATTAATAAATTCCATTATTTGAGGGCTTCGTTGGAGGGATCTGCTGCGGTAGTTATTCAATCCATTGAGTTCTCATCTGCCAACTATTCATTAGCCTGGCAGATACTATGCGATCGCTATGAAAACAAAAGACTGTTAATTCATAATCACGTCTCTGCTATATTTAATTTAGATGTCATCACAAGAGAGTCGTCAGCTAATTTAAAACGCCTTTTAGATCAAACTAATAAACACTTACGAGCTTTAGAATCCCTAGGAGAACCAACTAAACACTGGGACACGCTTCTCATTTATATAATTACACACAAACTTGACAGCAAGACATATCGGGAATGGGAGCAGTCTATAAAGCAAGATAGAAAAATAACATTTAACATATTTCTGTCATTTATTAAAAATAGGGCTGACTTATTAGAAACCATAGAATTGTCTACATCTTCAAATAAAAGTCATAATAATTTATGTTCACCTAACATCAACAAGTCTACCAATAAGATAAAAACTTTGGTTTCTGTTTCTGATAATAATTGCAGTAATAAAAATAGTTCATTTTCTAAACGTTGTCCTAAGTGTAATAATGATCATAAATTAATTAATTGCCCTCATTTCTTATCGCTCACTAATGAATCGCGACTAAAATTACTGCCCGAGTACAAGGTGTGTTTTAACTGCTTACAGTCCGGACATTACGCTAATAATTGCAAGAAGCCAGGCTGCAAGATTTGTCGGCGCAAACACAATACACTGGTGCATGTCTTGGATCGTAATAACAAACCGGTTTCTGCGATTAAGGGTGCGACACATCATAACTCGGATAATAACAACATCATGCATCCCATTGCGCATACGCAGCTACCGACACCGCAGCCGCCCGAGTCGAGTGCTCGCTTATCACTGTCGGCAAGTGTCGCTGCGCTGCCGCACACTCAAAACGGAGATGTGTTATTGTCCACTGCGTTAATTAAAGTATTCGGTAAGAACGGTAAACAACATGTCGCTCGTGCGTTGTTAGACAGCGGTAGTACGACGTGTTTAATGACCGAGGCACTGCATGAGAAACTAGGGCTGCCTATTATTAGGATAAATAACTCCATTTTAGGGATCAATAATATTACGTCACAAATTAATAAATCATGTCGCTTACAAATAAAATCGTTAGACGACAGTTATTCGACGAATATACATTGTTTTATTTTGCCTTCAATTACCAATAATACACCATGCAAACAGATAGATTTGTCTGTTATAAACATTCCGTCTGATATGTGTCTTGCGGATCCACACTTTCATATGCCGGCCGCTATCGATATATTGATCGGCGCGGACATATTTTGGGACATTTTAGGTACTCAAAGGCTTACGTTAGGAGACGGACTACCGATACTCTGTGATACGAAACTGGGTTGGCTCGTATCAGGTCCCATTAAAGGTGGCCATGTATCATCGTCTCAAGCCTTGTGTAACTTTGCGAAGTTAAATGTCCAGTGTGATGAGGATGTTCATGACATTCAAAACCAATTAACAAAATTTTGGCAGCTCGAGGAGGTAAGTACAGACTTTGAGTACTCTCCGGAGGAAAGGGCTTGTGAAAACCATTTTATAAAAAACACCACTCGCTTAGATAACGGTCGATTTTGTGTTAGAATCCCACTCAAGCAGTCACCTGAGTTACTAGGGGATTCTTTGTCACGAGCGAAGCAGTGTTTTCTTTCCCTAGAGAGAAAACTTAACGCAAAGCCTAAACTCTTGGAGATGTACAAGGATTTCATGTTGGAATATGAATCCTTAGGTCATATGACTCAATGTCATAGCATTATTTCAAACCCTAATGTGCATTACATTCCTCATCACGGGGTTTTACGTGAATGTAGTTCCACTACAAAGCTGCGAGTAGTTTTTAACGCAAGCAGTCCTACTACCACTGGCGTTTCGTTCAACCAAATCCAAATGGTTGGGCCAGTGGTGCAAGACGACTTGCTATCCATTCTGCTGCGGTTCAGACAACACAAATATGTTATCGCAGCAGACGTGGAGAAAATGTATCGTCAGGTGTACGTTCATCCAGATGATCGAAAACTACAACAAACCATCTGGCGCCATAGTCCGTCGGATCCTCTTAAAGCTTACCAGCTTAACACCGTCACTTACGGTACGGCAAGCGCTCCGTATCTAGCAACAAGATGCATGAAGCAGCTAGGACTGGAGGCTTCCGACAAGAAAGTTGCCGATGCTATTATCCATGACTGTTATGTTGACGATTTGTTAACTGGTGGGGACGACTTAGAAGAAGTCATTAATTTACGTGACGGGGTCACTTCCACATTAGCTTCTGCTCAAATGAATTTGAGAAAGTGGAAGTCTAACGAGCCTCGGGTACTTCCTAAGCCTGAATCTCCACAGTCATCAGTGAATTTAAACATCGGCACTTCCGAGCCTAGTAAAACGTTAGGACTTGGGTGGTTACCAAATTCTGATCAGTTGTGTTTTCCAAGTGGCTTGGTTGCCGGTGGAAACACTAAACGCGATATTTTGTCAGTAATCGCACAGATTTTTGACCCGCTTGGTTTGCTAGCTCCTTGTGTTATTGTTATGAAGATGTTGCTTCAACAACTTTGGTTGGAAAAGTTGTCCTGGGATGAACAACTACCACCTGAAATAAATAAATTGTGGGTTGAGATAGTCGTAAATCTACCTTGTTTAAATGATATTTATGCCCCGCGGCGTGTTATTTGCGACTCACCGAAATCCGTTGAATTCCATATTTTTTCTGACGCATCTGAACGTGCGTATGGCGCATGTCTATATGTTCGTAGTGTCAACGATGATGGTGAGGTGGTAGTGCGCCTGCTACTTGCTAAGAGTCGTGTAACTCCACTTAGGTTAACCACTATACCGAGACTCGAATTGTGTAGCGCGTTAATAGGTACCCGTCTTTATAAAAAGGCTATCGCCTCATTACGGCTGGAGAATGTTCGCACTGTATTCTGGACGGATTCTACTATTGTCTTAGGGTGGTTGAGAACGTTGCCTAGTAAGTTGCAACCCTTTGTTCGTAACAGGGTGGCAGACATTTTAGACAAGACATCTAACTGTCAGTGGAGGCACGTAGGTACCAAAGACAATCCTGCAGATTACATTTCCCGCGGAGTAGATATAAAATCTATAGCGACTTTAAACAAGTGGTGGTCAGGTCCATCTTTTCTTTATGAGGACGCCTCACTATGGCCATCGAATCATTTATCTATTAATAACGACACCTTACCAGAATTGAAGTCTAGTAATATTTCTTTATATAGTGATATAGCTAATAATAAAATTTATAATAATGAATTCATTGATTTAATAGATTTTCAAATTTCTTAAGGCTCAATCGTACTGTGGCATTTATATTAAGGTTTATTAAACGTTGTAGAAAGCAGTCCTGTTCTGGTCCTCTGTGTACCGACGAACTGCAATCTGCATTAAATGTAATTATCAGGCAATCACAATACGAAACTTTTCCTGAGTATAAACTACTCATTAATAATAAAGAATTACCTAAGAAAAGTCCTTTATTGAAATTTAATGTTTTCCTGGATGACAATAAAATAATGCGTGTGGGAGGCCGTTTGTCTAATTCTGACTATTTATATGAAAAGAAACATCCAATTTTATTACAGTCCACTCATAAGTTCACTAAATTATTATTTGATTATGAACACCGACGGTTACTGCACGCCGGGCCACAATTATTATTGTCTTCCATTAGAGAAACGTATTGGCCGATCAGAGGTCGCAATTTAGCAAGGCATTGCTGTCGACTTTGCATCAAGTGTTGCCGAATGAAAGGGCAAACTGTATCACCTATTATGGGTAACTTGCCGCAGCATCGCCTTCTAGCAGGTTTTCCTTTCCAAAATATCGGGTTAGACTATGCAGGCCCTATTCAGTCTGCTTCCCGCCAAGGTCGTGGGTGTAAATTAGTTAAAGTCTATATCGCCATTTTTGTGTGCTTCGCAACAAAGGCCATTCATTTGGAATTGGTAGGCGACTTAACGAGTAACACCTTCTTAATGGCATTGCGTAGATTTATATCACGCAGAGGAAAACCTACAAACATTTATTCCGACAACGGTACCTCATTCGTTGGCGCGTATAACGATATTTCCAAATTTTTAAAGAACAACTGCGATTCGTTAACTGAAGTTATGGCTAATGACGGTATTAAATTTCATTTTATACCAGCATATTCTCCTCATTTTGCTGGTCTTGCGGAGGCTGGTGTGAAGTCAACAAAGTATCATTTAGTTAGAGTGTTGGGCAATTGTCATTTAACGTACGAGGAACTTTCCACAACGCTAGTTCAAATCGAGGCCATATTGAACTCCCGGCCACTAACGCCTCTCTCTTCAGACCCTGAAGATTTGATGCCCTTGACTCCTGGACATTTTATAATTGGACGTCCATTGACCTCTCTGCCTGCACCGGACTATCTCGACCGCTCCACAAGCAAGTTGACCAGGTTCCAGCGTATTGAACAGTTACGCTAGCACTTTTGGATCCGGTGGAGCAAGGAGTATGTGTCAGAACTCCAAGTACGCACGAAATGGCGCTCCAGCAAAGGTGCAACATTGAAGCTAAATGCTTTAGTTCTAAAAGAAGAAAATGTGCCACCATTGAAGTGGAAGTTGGGTCGGATCATTGCGGTGTACCCGGGCACGGATGGCATCACCAGGGTTGCGGATGTGAAGACTTCGAATGGTGTACTTCGGAGATCATTTAGCAAGATTTGTCCCCTACCTGAAATTGATGATTTGGGTTGAAAGCGAGGCTTTCAACGCCCGGGGGCATGTTTAGTATAGTGTCGCCTATTAGTTATTAAGTATATTATTACGTTACTTATTTTATTATTTTTAAAATTTTGGTTATTGTATACTCAGCGCCTGATGCATCTTAATGGCATCGTAATGTTTACGCGTCGCATCGTACTCGGCGAACAATTAGCATTAAGTACCGTGTATGTTCTTACCGACATTAATGAATATCATTACAACTCTTTACCGTGAACTGTGTGGTGGTTTTATTTTGCCTTGACGAAGATTTTAATTGCTATAATACCTAAACTACAGCGGCAACAGACGGTAAGCGACTGAACTGAATGCCCGAGTTACTTACTATCTATTAGAGAAAGCAATCACAGGAAGTTTCGGATCTCGTAACTGACCGCTGAATAAATAAAAGGTACATATTCGCCCCACGCTAGTAGTTTATAAACTATTAGGTAGGTACGACGCAACACACACAAACAAAATGTGCGCAATTCACACGTGCTAGAAGCTTAAAAAACGAATACTGTCAGTCCAAATATTGATGTGATGCTTTGCTTTTGCTGTTGCGCGCGAATTGGAAAAGAAAAGGATAAAGTATGAGCCACAAGTGAAACATACACGTAGATGTTCTATAGTTACGTTGTTTTCTTATTACGTTCTTGCCTAATTTCCCTGTTGGGGGTTCCTTTTCATTTAACATTATTTCTCATAAAGTAGTTAATGGAGAACAAAAATCAATGAAAAGCTAAAACCCCTCCCCCCCTTAATTAAAATAAATTTGATCACAGGAACCGAATGTGTTCCCGCGGGATTACAGATATATCCAGAAATTAATAATATTATATAATGCTTTCATTGCTTTTTGTGTAATAATTGCAATAAATGTTTCGGTAGCGAGCAAAAGTTACTAGTGGGTACCTAATTATAATAATTATTATCTAGTTGTGTAGGAGTGGCTACTCACCAGTTAATACCTAGTTATTAGCAATAAAATTTAATTGAGTGCTTGATGCCGATAATAACTGAATCTATTTTTCCTGTCGTGCTACTGGTGTTGGCCGCGCGGAGACAGAGCAAGGCACAGTCAGGGCGCCACGAAGTATTGGATTTTTTTTTGTATCTCGAGAATTTAATTAACAATTATTAATATGAATAAAGTGTGTAATTAGGTGCGTATCGTGAATGTGGGTGTGTGTGTACGATCTGCCCGATTTACGAAAGAATTCATATTATAGACAATAAGATATTTTACCATACTAACACATTTTATGCAAACAAAATAAAACTAACACTAATATTTAAGTTTGTTTAGCACAATACATTTGTGAGAACCGCACCCAAATTGGTTAACAAGTTTCTGAGATTTTTTTTATAAAACAAGTTTATGCTTGACTATAATCCCTCTTGAACCACCACCAAACCTTGTCGTAGGTAGGGCTGAAATCATAAACCATCTATTGGCCTCGCTGCAGTCCAATGTGTTAGTACAACATGAGTACAACGGTTAAACTCAGGCCATGATAAAATTACGTGTGTTGTGAAGCTTTAAATGATATTTGGTATTAGTTCGGTGCTTTTGATTAGATAATGCTTAAATTGCGGTTTTGTAAAAGGTATAGGGTTTTCGAGACCTGTGGTATGGTTAACGTCATCTTCACCTACGAGTACCATCACGTGGGATAGTTGTAAAGCTTTATTTTAAGTAAAAAAGTGTCCGCGACTGCTAAACATCTTATGTCCTAACATTTTTTCATAAGAGTCACGCGCATCACGCAACCGATAATGAACGCGGTTTCAACCCGAAAACCTATTGAAGTGGGAGTTTGCGAATCGGCAGTCCTCGTGAAATATAGCGCTGCGTACGCGCCGGTAATTAAGACCATAAATAATGAATAAAACCGCCGGCCGCAAAACAAAGAGTTGCGGGTATTATTTTTTTAATAGCGTAATTGCCGTGGCGGGGCCGCGGCCGCGGCGCGCCCCGGGCGCCGGGCGCTCCACGCGCGCCACTTGGGGCTCTGCCTCTGATCCTAGCGTAATACTATACTTATTTATTACTACCATATTTATTTATTAATCTATTTATGTAAATACATTAAAATATAATTAAATATTACTTATTCTAAAACATTTTGGAATATCTTCATATTGGGATTACCACGTTCAAATCTTTCAAATTTTAATAAAGTTGTAAATTTTAATAAATAAGAATTATCATTCCAAAAATATAGGAGATCATACTATTACTAATCAGTAACCATATTTTATAAAATCACTCGGAGTCACGGAAATAAATACATTGGCTTCAAAATGGTTACGAACAAGCTCAATTTTTGTAGAGATCTCTATTTTAGCGTCCTAAATGTAAAAGTACCTGTCGTTGATTATGGGGTTTTGTTTTTACGGAATTAAAACGGGGAAATTACGTATGTTTTGCAACGATCTTAA
Organism: Ochlodes sylvanus; assembly: GCA_905404295.2. NCBI lineage: Eukaryota > Metazoa > Arthropoda > Insecta > Lepidoptera > Hesperiidae > Ochlodes > Ochlodes sylvanus. The sequence continues at coordinate 14,752,343 of FR990128.1, read as the reverse complement.
AAACATTTTTATTAGAAACTACTTTTGAAGGAATGCTTAAGACACTAAAGGGCTCTACAAAAAGCTAAAGCATGCTCTTGCTTTTCTTTCTAATGTAAAATTCTGATGTTATGTACTGAACTATGAACTTCAAGAACTATAGTAGCAGCAGAAAATGAAGGCCCCTATGACGTTCTGTCCGATCATCAAGTATCGTATAAATTATTACATAAATTTGAAGGAGCAAATTGCTGTTCTTCATTGTCAATAGTGATGTGCAAAAAGTCATAAAATTTATCGAATGTATAACTTAGGACCCAAAGTTAATTAATTACATGGATATTGAAACCAACAAGGCCCACTACTGAGCTCAAAGCCGAGGAGACCTTAAATATAAGGTGATTCGTAAGACTGTTGTAATATTAATAGGGGGTACTCAGTATTCGATTCTCATTCCAAATATGTAATTAAAAAGGGTGCTTAAATTTTTTATTTCAAAAATGTATCGATGCGACTCGCACTTGACCATATTTTTTCGATACTAAATTAACATTTTTCACGTCACTATTTTAATGTGTCAAAGGGGCCTTAATTTTGTGCCGTTAATAATTTAAAGATATCACTGAACTTTAATAAATTTATTTCAATATTTATTTCGGAGGGACCGCTCGGCTCTGCCCAAGTGGAATAGATCACGCATTTGCGGTAACCGTGGGCCGCTCGTATCGGGTAAATTGGCACAAATCACACGCAACCGTGACGCGCAAAGCGGTACACACATATTATGATGGTGGATGGTCGGTGACCGTCCAACATCCACCGCCCACCATGGGCCATACGCAGACATACACCTGCGCGGTTCATATTCAGAAGGAAGTGTTTTTATACTTAACTGATTTGATGGTTGCCAACCCGTCAGGTAACGTATGGTCCCAATAGAAATACTCTGAAGCTGTGACATAAATATAACATAATCTTTGCTATGTACACCTCATGCGAATGAGGAATGAGTAAATGAATGCTGACACTTTACAGTGATGCTTATGTATTAAGTATGCACCTATATGATCAATATTTATAATCAATGTATTTAATATTCTTTCGTTACTGAGTGACTGACACAACGCACAGCCGGAACTATTGAACGCATGAAGCTGAAATTTGGCATGTATGTATGTTCCTTGGAGAGTGTAGGGGAGCATTAAGAGAGGATTTTTGGAAATCCCCCACCCAGAAGATAAAAAAGGGGATAAACTGAAACTTTTTATTACTTCAGTGGATTCACTTGTTGAAATTTTGTATCCTCAAGTGACACAAGTGAGCACTAAGGAAGGATTTTTAGAAATTGGCGGGCGCAGCCGCGGGGACAGCTAGTATAATATAAAAGTACGTAAGAAGCAAGTAGTTAAGATCTAAGTTCATCCAATTTTGACTATCACGGAATCGTCGCGTGTTTGGGACCACCAAAGTAATTGGGACCATATTATGATACATGACCAAGACGGATTAACAGCCACTGACTCTATGTGGAACATGATACATATATGTATAAAAGTCTGTAAACACAAAATAAGCATCGTCGCATCATAACACAAATAATGGTTATTATGATAAACTTTATAATTTACTCGTGGCACACGAGAGCCGGGCGGCGGCGGTAGTCGGTCGCTGGGGTATTGCTGTACCGTATATTATATTTTGGGTATTTTAATGGCTATTACGATCGATTTATAAATCGGCGCAGTTTGTACAAAACGACGTGGTAATTTTGTGCAAAGGAGTGCGGCAGCTGGGCTGCGGCTGCCGGCGCGGCGGGCGGCGGGAGCGGGGCGTGACGTCATTTAAAACATAACATTTTAATATCATATAGCATTTAGTAAACATTGACTTAAGGTAAAAAACCAAGCAACTTATTATTTCTTAGACTGACTACCGAAATCAAATAAATATAAATAACACGGCACACTCATAGTCCCACACTAGGATACGAGTATGAATTGTAAGGGGCTCCGTCCATCTCTGAGTCCGCACCGACCTCCCCTGTTCGTAGTGCACCCCGTCGGAGGTGAAAGTCGAGATGACGGCGCACGGGCCTTCCTTCCAGAGCTCGCTGTACTGTGCACCATCCAGATTAATCCTAAAATCCATCTAAGCTTGGTGGTAGACTGTAGCCCGGCTGGTGGATCGGAGGACACGAGAAGCCGATGGTCTCGGTTGTTATCGTTATACTCGTATTTAAGCCATGCCAGAGGCCTTCGGGCCTCATATTGAAATTTTCCGATAATCGGGTTGGCCGCTAAACCCTCTACCAATCAGCACTGTAGGAGTGTAGTAAAGTATGCTCTAAGCCTTCTTAGTTATGATGAGAGACCCGTGATGTAGCAGGTCATTAATGTGTTGAAGCCAACACCTTTAATAACGTCGTCGCAGTGTCGAAGCGGTTGCGTTTAAAGCGTAACACCAGTGAGCGGACCCGAGCCCTAATCACGAGCGACTGCATTCCGTCGCCATTTTTATAATTCCAATCGATCTGTACGCAAACGCGGCTGGATCGCGTAATAGTGATTGCGTCTCGCCACTCGGAGAGTATCGATTGCAGAAAACGAAAACGAATTAATTAAAAAAATGTAAGTAGGTACTCGTACGTTATGTAGTAAATCATCGAAAATTTCGTAAAAGGAAGTGATACCTGTAAAAGTCGTCCGTGTTAATGTTTAATCCGTATTTCGGTCGTAGTTTCGGCCAGCTGGCATTGCCGCGCGTCCTCCGCTTCCTTTACACTCGGCCACGACCGTAGTCGACGGTGATCATAACTATAATACTATAACTATATATAGGCTAATAACTATAAAACAGGTAGGTTAAACCTAGTGAGCACTCAATTCGCGGTGCCTGCAGTCGAGGAGCACGCCAGGGAGCTGACATCCAATAATTTTATTTGACCTGCTGAAGATACCGGGAATCTGTTGAATTCAGACGGCTGAGAACCTGTTGAAGTGACGAAAACTAGGGGAGGCCTATGCCCAGCAGTGGACCCATAAACGCTGATGGATGGATAGGGTAGATTCCACACGCCACATAAAGTGGTATACGTGGGTTCCGTGCGGTACAGTAATAACAACGGATCGTATGCAGTCGCGTTAAACAAAAACTGTGCAGAACTTACCGTTACAATATGATGTGGCATGTGACAATTCAATAAAATGATTTCCATGTCGGGAGCGAGCCCTCACTGGTATGGGGTCGTTGCTGGCATTAACATATAAATGTTAACCGTCCTGTTAATTAATAACGAGCAAATTGATAATAAGCTACACGGCAGATACTGCTAATTAGTATAACTTTTATTGTAGTTTTCTTAACAATATGAGGAATCATTTTCCCCATCGATTAAATAGTATCGCTTTAACTTAATCATTTACGTTAATGACGTACCAACTTTATTTCATTACATATTATTTGCAGAACATGTAATTTGTATGTAAAATTTAAGTTTTTTCAGTGTATTTTTTGTTTCCAAATAATAAATTTAGAAAAATGTATATTAAAATAATAATGTATATAATGTTAATATAGTAATGTCATAAGCATTCGTTAAATAGTTTAACAGTAATTTATTATGAGTCATGTTTTGCGGACCGTACGAGGAGGTAGACACATATATCTCGGATGCTGTATTTCATCAAGTGCGTCAGTCGGGTCGGGCTACTCGGGCTACTCGGGCTGCGACTCGCCGCCGCGGCTGGTGTCTATGTTCTGCGTGTACTCCTACAACATGTAGTAACAGACATATCTAACGACATACCTCCGGCCTCGAATGCCTCTATCGATGTAACGACAGGTTATTTACACACGCAGTCGCAGACATTTTGTTGATAGGAGGTAGGTCCACAGGGACACTAACCCACGCATATCATCCTGAAATACGTTGAGTCACTCACAGTCAGTCTTTATTTATCCTTCATTCTCCATCCTTAAAATAGATTTTACAAAGGGATGACTGTATACGTACATACATACGTGTGTACATTTTATTATCATTCCCCACCAGTCAACTCAAGTTAGGATTGTACGCGTCATTTGTCGTAGCCAGCACAACACAACTGTAACGTTCAACTGTTGTTGTTCCGGAAACACTGAGGATCACACCTACCGAGTGACACAGTGCAACGCGCTGATATGTAACTCTGGCTAGCCCTTACTTGACTATGACTATGCTATGACCGAATAATCTAACTAAATAATAACACGGGTGCGTGGTGACGGTCGCAAATAAAGTGGTAGGTAAGTGCGGATAAGAAAACATGTTTTTATGTGAAACATCTGCAACTGACTTGGAAAATATACAATATACATAATATTCCAACATCTATATTGAAACATAGGTTTTGATAGTTCAAATGTAGTTAACATAACTTACTAGCGAGCTGAGGGTTTGCATGTTTTGTATGAAAATTAAAATGCTTCGATATAAATTTCCACAGCGATATTTATAACGTCGATATCAGTAGTTTTGCTGTGCTATGGACTGATAACCAGTTCCTACCTCGTTAGCGCCCTCGGATTACTTACAATTTGGATGTCATGTCGTTGCGTCGCTGTTGATGTAACAAACCAGTTTCCTTACCTTTATTGTTGTTATAGTCTTTCAACGAAGCTATTCTTACATTGTGACCCGTCGAGGGTTCCGTATGGTGTAAAATGTGCCCGCAGGTTAGGACTGAGCTATCCAAGCGGAGGTCAATGAATAGTAAATTAGATTATTAGTGCGATCGCGTACATTGTATATATGACAGTATTTAAGAGAACGTGTTATGAACGTACTTGCGTCTTAACTTCGAAAACCCTATTTGTTGTCAATACAAAACATGTTTTATGATTAAGATCAACCGTTGCTAATCGTTTGCCTCTGCAACAGTGTCAGCTAACGAAGACCCCGGACGATGTTTTTGTTCGCATCTTTATAATAAATTGCGTCCATCCACAGCCCAATCATCATACCGGAGCCGATAGCAGCCGTCAGGGCCGTCGGGGCTGTCGAGATAAGAGCCCTCACATCGGAGAGCCATCGATAATAGAATACACGACGATAATGACAATGATTTGCGATATAACTGCGGCCGAACGGTGGCGTTTTCCTTTAAGCGTAATCTCCTTGATCCGGTCCTTACGGCGGTCGGCGCAGCGCGGCCGGCGGACCGAACTCTTCCTCGTTCTATATTGAACTTTATAAGTGTTCGATAGAGTTTGAACTGCCGCGGGGCGATAGGGCCACTGTGATGCAGCACCGCGGCCGCGTATCTCACAATTACGCGTGGCGTAGGCCGCACTTTAATATTCCTAAATCATAGTGCGGGTAAGACGGGAGCCGCGCCAATTTAGCGCGACAAGCGCCCGACGCCCGCACCTGATCGCCTCTCCGCAAGCGCAAACTGATACCGATACTCAACATTACTTACTAAAATGGTTCAATAATAACCTGGTGTTAGACACTTCAGTCGCGCTGTGTCGAGGACCCTTATAAAACATTAAACAACATAAATTTAATTTAGTTCGCTATCACTGCCGCTGTTATCTTTATCTGAAATTCATGGGGAGGATACTGTGCCTATTAAGGTTTACGAAACGTTCTACGTAATTTCTTCTTTCAGGTCAGATCAAGTAGGGTTTTTAATGGATTTAAGATAGCAGACGAGCATGCAGCACCAGCCTTCCGCTGTTGCTGTTTCATGTTGTTTCAGGTTTTTGTGGCAGAACAAGAATCAAATCGGGACTACGATGGTAAGCCCAGCAGAAGCAGCAGAAGTCCTAGTAGAAGGTGGTATTAATGTTGCGTAGATTCATCTGTTGACAAATTACGACGTGAATATCAGGGAGAAAGTATAATTTCTGGAATTTTTTTTTGTTTAAATTGATAATTTTAATAGGGAATGTTGGTGTTCGAAATTTGGAGGGGTATATAAGGCGATTTAAAGGACGGATGGGTAGTTCAGTTCCAGAAGGAGGTCAAGAAGAAGATGATGATGAAGAAAATTTAACGAAGAGCAGTAAAGTGAACTGCAGTGAACAGTGTCGTTACGCAGTCGCAGCGTCGCGAGTGTTACTCTGTGGTCTCAGGAAAGCTCTAGGTATCTATTGAAGTCTTATTCCTTTCCTATTCTTTACCCATTCTTGTGACGTTAAGAATGTTAATTGGTCAGGTCAGTACGTATAAGGTCTGGGGCAGGGAGAGGGACTGTAAGTATTAGTTGCTTTGTATTCAGTCCAGTTAGCAATTGTTGGTAAGCGTCCCGTTCTGATTCTGTCACAGATGCATTGCCTACCCTTCATGGCTTCAGGGCTAAGAAGAAGGGTCGGCTCTAAAAAAAGTGTAAACGGATCCATACCGCGTTCTTCCGAGTGTACCTAATTACGTCCCTTTAATGGTCCAGTGTCGCTATGAAAAATAGTTTTGAAAAAAATAATAAGAATCCAAAAATAATTAAAGAACGAGTATCGTTGAAGACACAAAAAATGATTGTAATAAGTATATAAATAACAATTTATACATTACTGACAACTTAAAAGCTGAGGCACATCGAAGTAAACAGTAACAAAAAGTGAAACAGGCTCACAGCACGTCACATACCAGGAGATGGTTGGCATAGCGGCGCAGCATGAACTTTATGACTACTATAATTAAATTGAGATGCATATTTGATACTAAATACGCGCAGCGCAAAAAGTTAATGAACACCCCACCCACCAGTAGCGCACGCAGCAGCCTCGCGCCTGCGCCCGCGCCCGTGCGTCTTGCGCCATGCGCCATGCGCAATGCGCCAGGCGGGCGCAAAAACTGCCACTTGGGGCCCACTTGCGAGCTGGTTATTTAAATTCGGTTGCTCTACGAACACGGCAGAACGAGTCGCACTGGAACAATGACCGGAGGAGCGCCTCGAATTCCGGGAGGATTTATCCGCAGCCCGGGAGCACCGGCTGATTCAACTCCACCCACTAATTATATTCTTATGAAATAAACTGCATTTAACTTGCTCTGTTGCATCCCAAGAACGTCGCAGCTCCACGTCCACGATACGCGAATACCGATTTTAACTTGACGCAATACGATCGAATTTTCCTAAGTGGAGCGGGGTCGCTCGACGGAGGCGCACGAGACGCGGCCGCGATACGGTAGCCCACTACCGGCCGCCGAGAAATTCCATCCGTTCTATAAACGATTCAAATTGAACATGCGCCGGTTAAATTGCTTCGCTGTATCGATCAAACGTACTACCTAATAAAACTTATTATGAAGTCTCTCGCTTAAGGACCGATTGTAATGAAGTAATTAATTATAATGTGGAGGAGCCGGTTTCTATCAATATGGATGAAGTGGGCTGTCATCGAGGCCGGCAGTGACCTTTAGCAATTACTATATATACCTAATCAGTATTTCAATTTGCCGCTGCCTTGGCGTTTTTTGTAAAATTAATAATCGCTGCGTTGGCCAATCGAAGGTGACAGAACTCGTCGTGAATCGCGAGAGAGCGCCGCATCCATTGACTTTGCTAAATGGGAACTCGTTAATCGCGGCGCCGTATTAATGCACCGATATGTTCAGCATTAGCACTCGCCGCGATAACCATCTCCGAGCTGCCGCACGTCGGGCGCGCCGCGCCGGGCCGCGGCACGGTGCCGTCTCTCGTCGCGACGTCGTTTGTAGACCAACACTGTGTTCGTTACGGGAAAACGCACTGATGCACTCAGTCTGCTGCCGCACCCCGCCTCCTCGCACCATGACAATTACCAGGAGCAGCGGAAGAGTAATGGTTCTCGCAAACAAATTCGATCCTGAATTCGCAGATGTACCTATAATCGTAATTTTGTTGGTGCACCGCGCCGAGCAATCTACGGAGTTTGTTTAGCCTTTAATGAACGGTCACTTTTGGAACTTTTATATTGTTTCAATCCCACGTGATCAAGAGGTAGAGAGGTAATTATACACTAAACTGTGATAGCTAATTACCTCGTCTGTAAACACAAGTGGTTGGCACTTGATGTATACTGGCGGCGGCACCATCAAAGGCTTACTCAGGCATCGGTCGTACCGCAACAGAGGTACTTACTTGATCTTGTGTCAAGGTCTTCCATACTGCTGGCTTCAACCCATTAATGGCCCACTACCCACTACTGAGTACGGGTCTGTGGAGGCCTCTAGAGCATACTCCACCACGCTGCTCCTGATGCTGCCGCTGATTTGTTTATTTAGATTTTGAGTTTTAATTTGAAGGTTTTAGGATCCTGGATCAATAAATAATTCGATCGGGTTAAAGGGAATATTGATTATTCGGGAAGGTGCTTGTATGTAGGTACAAACATTTATTTGCGTGTACATTGGTGAGGAAGATGCAGCCGCGGGCGTTCGGCGGATTGATTCGGAACGGGCAGACCGCGGCCGATAGCCATCTTCCTCGAGCTAACGTCACGGTGTGCACCACCAGCGCCGACCACCGCGCCGTCGCCCGCGGCTACCAACGCGCGCCGGCCGATCGGACACGGCGCTTGGCCCTGATGGGACGCTGGAAATCCTGTGGGATGCTACAGTCATACATACATTCGGCCTGTACTATCACGAATAATAAACGATCAACTTTCATTTACAGTTGGTGTAGGTATAAGAATTGCTATTCATAGTAGTCTTCTATCGAGTCTTGTACATTACACCGATGTCAAAGATGTTTCTATAAGGAAAGTTTAGAAGTCACCGGTGTAAGGGTGGCGGGCAAGTATGGCGTAAGTATATTGTTCTATTACTTCTTAAAGACGCCAGCTATATTTGTATAGCAAAGCCTATAGCTCTAAAGTCTTGAAGATCATAACAAAACAACAACCGGGGGCGGTGCGCACGTGTTTTTGCAGTGTTTGTCACTTCTAAGTATTCATTCGATTTTGTCTCGATTTGTGAGTCAATAATTTTTTTCCCGCAGGTCGGCCGGGTCGGCCAGGGCGACCGGCTCCGACGCTGGGAGGACCCACACTTGCCGGCGCAGCAAGCGGATGTCGTTTTGTATTTGTACTTACCTATGTTTATGTCGTCAAAAATTTACTATTATCTGAGTCTCGGTCCCGAGTTTTCGCGCACGAATAAAATATATTTTGACATGCCCTGTTCAGTGAAAGATACCTATAATTATATCTATAAATGGTGCATGCTATTTATTATACAATTTTATTTCTGTTTTTTGTGGAAAATGTCCGCAGACACAGTACATAAATCTACATCAGTTTGTTGCTAGCCGGCAGTTCTCCGAAAATAATATCTAAAGCTGCCCTCGGCAGTAGTTTGAATTGAACTGTGAGGACATTCGGTGTCAAAAGTGTCAATGTTAGCATTTCCGATTACCGAGTGTCGAAGCGAATATATCTTTCGGAAATAAATGTTTCTTAATTCAGCAGCTTTCGACCGATCTGTTAATGTTACTATGTGCCGAGGGAAAAACAAATCATATATTTTATTTGTCCATTTGATATTATTAGCATAATGCCTTTCCGTTTAAATAATTCATGTCAACACAAAAAATAACTCGAAGATTGATTTGCAGAGGTTACACGTTGCGTCACCTCATGTCAAAATATTTCGGTTGTTATTTACCATGATGTATTGAAATTTATCTCGACACGTAGGTACTCAGTTAAAATCTCAACAACAATACAAAACTATATTTGAATGAATTGAATCGATAACTATAGAATAAGAGACTTACGAAAATACCTACAGGCATAAACTAAAAAAATAACCTCCGAGAAACTATTTTTTGAACTTAATATTATACATACTTTAATGTGTAAGTATTTTTTTTTATATTAATTTAAAAGAATTTATTATAAGTAACACATAGTAAGTGAATATAATGTCGGTAATAATTGTAAAATGTGAAATAACGGAGATTTTATCAGCGGCGCGCGGAACGAATTGATCGGACGCGCGCCGCAAATTGAAACCGCGCGGCCGCTCCGCAATTATAATATTACATGTATTTTATATTATGCACCGAGAAACAAATTAAAATAAAGATCTCACGTGGTTAATACAATATAAATTTCATACAATATATTGTCAACAATATGCAAATAAAGCAAGCTTGCAGACAAGGTAGGTAAACCCACAGAACAGAGCGGTCTACCGGGTAACCCTGACCTGCGCTGCAGTATTGCTGATCTAACACACACAAAAGAGGAGAGAGCGGAAAACATTTTGATCATTTTAAAAGTATAAAAATGCCTTAAGAAGACTACTTATTTAAGAATTTTATATTGTGAAGAATAAGAGATAATACCTACATTGGAACAAGTGCACCCAACTCCGAGACTATAGCGACGTGATCGCCTGCACGTCGCAGCCAGTTGATGAGTAGTTTTTATCCATTACAAGGTTGGTGTCGAAGCAGCCAGCTGAGGAGTTGCCCACGCGACGCCCTCCATACGGAGCTAATTAAAAGCAATCGCTGGATGCTCTAATTGATTCCTCTTACTAATAAACAGCTTTGTAAAATTGGTGATGCCTACGTGTCTACACACAGAAAGCATCACGTTATCACCAACGCAAAAGTGGAGAAACAATACCTTTGCTACTACCTTCTCTTTTGTTTCTTGGTCGACAACATGTCGGTGACACCTTTGGCGTTCTGATTGAACTTGGTTGAATTTGATAAACACTTTTAAACATTGCTTACGGGCATATTTATGTCAAACTTATATCGAAGCAGTTTTCTCTTTAAAGAATGTTTCTTCTTTCATTAAGAGTGATGCTTTTAAAGTGAGCTTTTAATTAACAGCGGCAGTTCGGCGAAATTGATAGAATTACATTATATACGAGTACGTGTTACACGTAATGCTCATAAAAATCTGGTCTTCGGACGTTAGATTCCGGGTACAATGCCAGGTCGCCGTGAGCTGTTGATGATGCCATATACCTACCTGTATTTGCGTTGACCGTAGTGTTTAAAGTTCATCTCTAGACAAGGAAGCTATGTATGTAAAAATTAATGAACTAATGCAAATACTGAATGGAAATATGCAAACAATAGTTAGCTATGAGATGGCAGATGTTTTTAAAAAAGAATCTGCCAATCAATTATATTTTGCCGTAGTAGTTTTGGAGTGTGAGGGGCCCAACCTTTAAGCCCGAGTGGACCTCCCCTGCTCGTGATGCATCCTGCTAAACAGCGGACGAGGTTTGGCGCCCGATCCCTCTGTTTTGAGCAAGGATGAGCAACCCGCGGCCCGTTAACATGTTTATGCGGCCCGCCAAACATTTCTAAAATTGAATTAATTTTATTTTTTAATTCTTATATAAATTATAAATAAAGTTTCGTAAATTATTAATAAAAGTTAACCTATGTGCGGCCCGCCAAAAAAATAATTAAATTTAAATTGGCCCAATGAATAAAAAGGTTGATGGGATACGGAGTGACTCGGAGACAAAAGTAGCCCGACTGAACGGCTACCACCACCCTCTGGCCAGAGTCAGCCGCCGAACGAGCATGACTTACATTCTTTCTTTTCTCTTGTTTCTTTCTTGGCCGGAAACGAATCGGTGATATCTAATATATAATTATGTTTAATAACGTGTGTATAATCAATTATAGTAATATATATTATATTAATAATGGTATGATTTATGAGACGTAACCAGGCCTTAACAGGATACCTGAATTTGATTAGAACCATTTACGAGAGGTGTTGTGCAGCCAATAAATACTTGTCGGCTAGCTATGCGGCCTTGTCACCCATTACTTATTTATTTCTTGATTTTCTTGTCACTCATTGTTACTGATTCCAGCAACAGATATTATATTGTGCGCTTTTTATTTTGTTAGTTGTTATGTTTAGATACCTGCTTCAAGGACAACAAGTAAGTCAAATGGAGTGGAATCGTTGTAACTTAAGCCTTACATAAAGATATATGTACCTATGTAGGTACTTAGATTAAACATAAAATTTATAATTTTAATTTTTGAGAAAAGCATTATGGACTTTACCTAATTTTAACATCAGTTTGAATATTACAAAGATTAAAATATAACAATATTATAAAATTAAAATATAACAATATAACACAAATATAACATTAAAATGAATCATAATTAGGTCATTTTAATTTTAACAAGTAGGTAACTACCTACTTAAGTCAAAATCAAAATGAAGTCAATAGCAAATAAAATACATACATACACAGGATCACAGTATCTACCTACCTATCTATAAGTAGTCACCAATGATCATGACAACGACCGAAATAATTAATTTAAACATACATTTTATTCATGTAAACGTAATGTTAGGTAATTATAATGTAAAAACTAAATAAAATTAAAATTACAATTTCAGACATAGACAAAGATTAGGGTAATAGAAAATACATAATCGTTATGTCAAATAACTAAAATAAATAAGGTTATATGAAATAGAAACAAAATAATCAGTAAATAAAATTAATCTCAATAAAATCAAAAACAAAATAAATATGATCCTCTTGCCGGTTCAATAACTTCTTTTTATACAATTATGTAACCATCTTTTACTCTTGTCACGTTTGTACCATCATACAATAATGAATCTAAAAATTAAGTTAGATAATTTTAAAGTAATTTTAGATAGTGTTATAAAGATCAATAGAACCGAATCATGAACAGGCGAGCGTAGGGGGCTGCACGCACCTTTAAGAAGTACATATGTGCGCACCGTATCTACTAGGAATTAAGTATCACTTGCTTCAATGAAGGAAAATATCATGCGGAAACCTGAGAGTCTTCCACATTTTCTCAAAGGTTTGTGAATTTGAGTACTTTCTAACGTGGACTATGGCCTGTACCGCTCACATTATTAGAAGAGACCTGGGCTTAGCCGTGGGACATTTAACGACAGTTATGGGTCACGCTTTTGATGATAATGCATCATATTCTCTACAACTATTATCCTGTACACAGTAATAGCGTTTCATGTTACGGTTATACCAACCATAGGAAGTACGTTTTAAATCTTATTAGAAAGTATTCCCGCTCCTCGTCACAAACAATGCAATGATTCCTTCGTTTGTAGATAACTTCACTATCTATCATGAAAAAACTCTAGTTGAACTTACTCATATCAATTTATGGCATAATCCATAAGCTAAATACAAACTGTCTTACTCTAAATATAAATAAACTTATAAGAATTTAAACCACGGACACATGGACAATAGGTTTTATAATGTAGGTACTCTTCGCTCCGAAAAATGCTTCGGTTTCCTTTCTTATTTCTTTGATTGTCATTATGCGTTAATGCCTCTTTACTTATTTAGGTAAACATACGAGTATAATCGTGGTTTCTTGGCGATGGATACCGACTAATTTTCTGTGCCATCAGTGTATAGGTACCTCACGTTTGACATGGCAGGTTATATTATAACCGAAGCAAAGACGTCCATGTCCGTACCTGTATCAGAGACGTAGGTATCGAGCAGATCGTAGCGTGTCACGTACTGTTTAATAGCGCGACGTC